>JAQFJA010000013.1:5073728-5085287 GCA_029874485.1 Naso brachycentron | reverse complement strand
AACAGCACTGCGTTGGGGGGGGGGGGGGAGCAATAATGTCCAAAAAAGGTCGAACTTACCCCATGAAGACACAGGAAACCAAAAGTCTGGCCCAGAGTAGATCTCTGGTCCTTGGCTCAATATGCTGTGGTCCTCAAAAGTATGGGAACCACTTTTCCTTTTCCATAAAAACATCACAAAAGAGGATGTTAAAATGCTTAAGATACCCTTTCTTTGGCTAGAAAACCAGCTTATGTCCCTGTCTTCCTCCTATAGCATTTCCCCACCCCAAACATTTCTCCCTTTGTTTACTAGGCCACACCCCTTCCTGTGAACCTGGCTGCAGGTGACAGGAAACTACACATAAAATAAAATAAAATAAAATAAAATAAATGATAATAAAAATAAGAACATGGGATATAGGACATTGACTTTTACCTTGAAACGTCTATTTTATATTTGTATTGAATCTTCCCTTTTACACTGACTCTCTCCTTGCACTTGTGGCACGAACTGTCTCAGAAATTTTTAATTGCACTTTGACTGTCACCAGTTGATATGGTGGACGTAAAAATAGTTTTATAAACACTCGTCTATGTTAAAAGGGCAGTAAGCTGTGTAAGTCCAACATTCACTCTTGTGTCAACACTTTTGATCTCCACTGAACTCCTTGTGAAATGATTTGGCTGTCAAGCAGCTAAATGCTCTTTAGATCAAAAGCTGGTGGCTAACTTTGTTTGACTGCCAACTGCTGTGGGGCAGGTAGCTTACAGTGAGTTTATCAAAGCATTTTTACTGAAAACAGCTGCCATTTGTGTCTTAAATTGACATTATAAGAGCAGTGAAAGTGAATCAAAATGTCAGAGTTGCAACAATGAGCTGAAACTCACCACAAGCCTTTCTTGAGTTGATGGCAACTGCAGAGGTGAAAATTCTCCTTAAGATTTCACATTTCATACTACGCAGTCATTTTATCTATTTTTTATTATAAAATACCAATGACAGCAGCTTAAACTTAAACATCTTTGACCCCCAAACCAACAAATCCAGCCTTAGGGGCAAACTCCTGGCTGGACAGCTGATAAATAACACAACATGTGGGCGAAAAGAAAATGTGTCTTTGCAACTTCTTCTGCTGTCAGCCAAGCATGCGGCCTCTACCCTGAGGTGAGCAGGCTTTCATGTGTTAGCTGAGCAGTGTCAGAGTGAAACCAAACACTAACGGATGACCTACCAGCTTCTGGGTTGACATTAGGGCAGAGGCAGAGTTCAGGTATCGTACGGCTGCCACCAATTCCATCAGACACCAACATCTGGCTTGGCTTAGCTGCCTTAAACACACTCAGACACACACGCTCACACACATGCTCACACACAGTCTGTTTTCAGGCAGGACTTCAGTCGTTTATAGAAGCATGAGAATCCTTTCGGCCTTTCTGTCAAAATGCTTTGGTAAGCCTCACTGAAGCCAGCCACCCTGATTTTACCATCTGCTGGTTTGCTCGTAAATCACCGCCAGGTTGGAGAAAAGAGAAACTTCTTGGGCTTAAACTTTACGACACGGTTGCTACATTTCTCCTTTCTGCAACATGTGTGTTTAGACGGAGCAGCTACTCTCCTCTTTGTGTAATCACATGTAGGATTAGAGTGTTGGGACTCTACAAGGCCTGTGACGTGCTCCACATGCTCGGGGTCGCTGCGAACACTGAGCAGATCGTGAGGTGACACTGCTGATAAACTGCTCACGTGAGAATGTTTTCATCACTGAGGGGAAAGAACATTGCAGGGTGAATCAGGCCTGGTCATTTAGTCATTACTTTTTATTATAGTTAAAGTTCATTTACAATCTGTAAAGGCAGCGTTTGAAATATTTACACTTTGTGTAAGACTGAGCAGCCCGTCGGGGAGATAACTGCAGCAGAGTCTGCAGAGGCGGCGTGTCAAGGTTGATTGAAATTAATTCAGTCTCCTGACTCCAGAATCCAAAATGTGGTGTCAAGAGTACGTCGAGGTAATTCCTTGATGATAATTAATGGAGGTTGAGCTGACAAGTCGTTTTGTCTGTGTGTGTTTCTGCAGCAAGAACGGCGGCTCATGAAGCTTCGCATGAGGGCAAGAGAGGAGAGCTCACGGTCTGTTTAAACCTTCATGAATATGTTTTTATATGGTTTATTTTTTATAGCTATCTAAATTATCACTAAATTAAATCTTTTCAATCAATATTCACTTATTTTAACTCTGAAGGACCACATCGGTCTATTTTTGACTTCAAAACCATTAGCAGAGATCATCTCTGTCACCTCTAGATCACCTTCATCTTCTGTTGTTGTTAAAATTGGACAATGTGTGTACTTCAGTAGCTCTCAGACTGCATTTTTAAACCCCATTCACTGCCATTCATGTTGAAACAGTGTATAGAAACACTACGTGACACATGAAAGTTGTTAGGTACAGCTAATTCACCCTTCTAAAGAGAACGTCTGTGTTTATCTGGTCAAAAATCACTGAGTGAGAGAGAGAGGGGAGCTGTGAGCCGTGGAGACGAAATTTATTACGCCTGGAAAAATAGTTCCTTACAAGTGCTGCCTTCCTGGCTTGAATGTTAGCGTCAAGAAGGAATTTGACACAGATGTTCTTTTTAACTAATGTTGTCACACATTTTCAGGCACTTTCTGTAACATTTACTGAATATGGACAAGATGTAACCTATGAGGCTGAGTTTGACAAAGGACAGTGACGTGTAATAATACTGGTATGGTCCTTTAAAGTTAGTTTTTACCACTTTACATCCTGTCAGAATTCCCTCTTTCAGTGACAAGTGATCTTAAAAACTACAGGCTGAAGTTCTGTGAAACTTGTGTGGATCATCACGAAACACTCCATTTCCTCTGAGCTGCTTTATTCGGAGCCAGCTGATGTTGTGCTCCCCAGATGTTGTGTTTGAAGGGTTAGGGTTAGGGTTTCACTTTCTTATCTGGACCTGTAGGTCACTTAAATAAGCAAAAATAGGGTATTTCTCTCTCTGGTCGTGTGGTGTCTTTGTCAGAGAGAGTGATTATTCCCATGTGGCATTTTCCTCTTTATCTGCTGCCTGCGCGTTTGTGTATGAGAGGGAAAGATGAGGCAAACCATCTGGGAACCTTCCACATAGACTGGGATGTCTTTTCCCCTCCTTTCTTCTTCTTTGGTTTGGACATGAAAGGATGTTGTAATCAGAGATGATTGAGAGGTAGATGTGAAAATAACAGCTCAATCAGACAATAATGGAAAATTACTTATTTTGCCAAAAAAATCCCAGCCACATTTACAGTGCAAGTTATTTTGAGACAAGGTTAAAATGCACTCCCTATTGCTTCCTCATGATGAAACTGTGGGGTTGCAGTGCCACCTAGAGAGACATCAGTAACCTACCAGTGATGCTGCTCGCAAAAATGGAACATTTTCTCACTTCGGAGGCACAAGAAGCATGATTTGTGATAGTTTTTTTTTTTTTTAAACTGTTTCACTTTCTGTCATTATCTTTACTATTCTGATTGTTTCTGGGGAATTTATGTATTTATTGAAATGTAGGAAAAGACCCCTTAATGGATGTTTGAATTTTGTCGTTTTACTTGCTTTAATCTGCTGTGACTGCTTGTCAGTATCTCTCTTTGCTGCAAAGCACATTATTTCTCCTAAAATGAAATGTGCAATAAAAAATAAACTTTTACTTGCTTCTTTTGCTCTACATTTGCATATTTTTAAATAACCCTATAAGCCTCATATAAATATATAACTATCACTAGTTTAAAGAGTTTCTTTTGCCTTAAATTGTATTTAATTGTACAAGTGTTGTATTTCTTGCATCCATTTTGCTCACAGGATCAAGACATGTCGCTGTAGGCAAGGAAACAAACCCTTTCTCTCTACTGATGTGCTGCATCATGACTACCATCAGTACATTGAGAGGCACTAAAAAATTATTTTGCAGATTACATAAATATGATCAGTGCTGCTCAGGCACAGCTGATACATCTCTATCTTGTAGTGCCACTTGTCATGTCCCAGTTTGCAGGAACTTCTCTTCAGTTTATGTAACAAGTGATTCTCCTCTGTTCATGTAACCATTGTGCTTCAAACCATAGGCCAAAAGAGCATTGTTAGCTTTGAAAATGTTATTATATACATGACAGAATGAAGAAAAGCTACAATAATGTTTGTTTTGACAATATTTATTTCTTTTTTCCCAATAGTAACATGTAGTTCAGGACAAATGAATGCTTGAGTGGAGCTAGCACAGCAGTTTGCAGAATATATCATTTAAAACTGCAACATATTTGGTGAAAATGAACTCAGTACTAGGGTTTTTGATTGTTCTCATAAAGGAAAAATATTTAATGTAAGCAAGAAACCATATATTTTCTCTATACTTCTGTGTTAAAGGCTAGCAACACTTGCATTGGACAAGCATTTGGACAATCGGATCTGAATCCTGTTTCTCACACATCCCACAGAGTCAAGGGCCTTAGTGAAACAAAACCAAAAAGCAGTGATGTTATGGCACCGTGACACAAGTCAACACACAGTCTCAGACGCACAAACAGAACGACAGCGGGTACCCGAGAAACGCGGGAGGAAAGCGCAGGCTTACACTGATACTGCTACCAGAGGGCGAAGCGGAAGAGAAAGAGAGAAAAAGGTCGCTACAGTTGCAGAGCAGAGAAGAGCTTTCAGAGAGACATGCTGGGGGGATACACACACATATAGATATACGAGTAATACTCTACGTTCTGAGCTGCGACAGTCTTCAAGCAGAAGAGAAAGGCAGAGGATAGAGATAGTCAGATCAAGCGCGGAAAGGAGTACAGTGCTAGGCGAGGTTAGCATGCTTGCGGCACGGAGAAACTTTACAGGAAGCCCAAGACACAGAGATCACATGTAAAGGCTAGAGCGACAGTGCACTATTCTACAGGCTATAAGCTATACATCGGACACTAAAAGCTAATTACATGAGCTACACATACTGTATATATGTATATATAGAAATAGGTATATAGGAGACTGCATATCAAACAAGCTGGACAGGCAAGGCGTCGCATGCACGTGCAAAGGAAGCGAGTCTAGCAGCAGCAGCAGCAGCAGCAGCAAGAGAAACAAGATGTCTGGCTTTCCGAGGCCACCGCAGTGAGATTCCTCCGGCGTTGTCGAGAGTATGATGTTATTTGTGTCACAGTGTGTTCAACAATTTAGGGAATCTGAATCAAAAAATCTCGAAAGTCCTTTAAACTGAGGGGTTGTCTCAGACGAGATGTAAGACAGTCAAACAAGAAGCTTTATAAGAGCAACAATCTGCAAAAAATTAAATGCTTTCATCTTCGTAAGACCCTCAATTCATCGCACATTCAGACCAAAGAGCTTAAGTTACATTTTTGAATAATTTTTTTTTAACATCAACTCATGAACAACCATTTGACATTGCACGCTATAAGGTCATGTGTATACTCTAAAGTGCACAACCTCCCCTTCGGAGGAAAACTAGACGATACTGGCAAATTTATACTAAGGCAACACAGTTACAAACACACTAAGGTACACACTGGCACGTACTGTCAAGTATCACTTGTGCACAAAAAACACAGTGCTTCAGAGTCAGAATGGCTTTGCATATTCGTTTGAAATCCAAACGCCGGAGTCTCCGAGCAAGCCTTGAGTATTTCAAGGTGAAATCTGTCCGTTTCTTTAAAGCCAGTCCCTGAAACACGTTTTCTTTGAAATAGCGAGAAGAGTCACGAACCAAGAAGTCAAGTTTCTGACATACATACATACACACAGGGAAAAAAAGCCTTTTGGACTAACAGGATGAAAATACAGGTCATCTATATTGGAGATAGAGAAAATATGAATAACTTTACCTCACAAATAGTCTCTGGTTATATGTCTTATATACACTTATGTATACACAAAGATATGTACTTAGGACATCTTGAAATACTATTTACAATCTATGATCAAAAGTGATTGTACACTGACCGACCACGTTGAGCAAATTGTGCTTTTCTAACTTGTTCAAATGAGAATGCTACAGAACCTCTGGGGTTCACATTTCATTGACTAACCGGCCTACAGTAAGCATGTTCTGTTTCTTTTAAGCTAACTAATGCGCGCTGTAGGAAACTTAATTATCGTTAACTTTTGTACACTTGAATTCACCGACTTTTGTTATTTTGCAGGGTGTTTAGATTGGACCCACACTCGAATATTGCTTGCGAATGAATAAAGAAGAAATCTCTGTTGCAATGCTAAGGGACGATCCTCCTCCCTCACTGGTTTAGTGCAAGTGATGTCAGGTATGCAGTAGCTGCAAATCTGCTGAAGTTCCTGTGTGCAGACGAAACACCGTTATTGCCCCGTTCCCAGTTTGTAAAGACGTTCGATCTTCAATTAAGTGCTCACCTAAAAATAGCCTCTTTAGTTTTGGTACCGCAGGTGAAAGCTTTTTGTTTTTAAAGTTGCAATCCTTAAGATTTCAGCCCAGGTTTTAATAAAAGAGTCGACATGACCCAACGGCCACAAACAAAACTTGTCTGCAAGGAGAGTTTGGCAAAGTGGCCACAGTTGGTAATGCAGGTCATGTGATGCCCACTCGCCCAGTAAAGAATCTTCCCATCATGGCTGGATTAAGAGGACATTGGACTTCTAGACTTTAGCAGAAGGAACCACTAGGAGACAAAATTCATAGCTAACAATGCAAAGATGAAAAATATTGTTCTTTATTTTGACCAGTTGGCAAACTCTCTGCTATGGTGCCCGCTTGTGGGCTGAGGCCTCTCGCAGTTGTCCATTTTGCCCAGTTGATAGTCAGTTTTAAGGAGCCTGGGAGGTGACATGAATGTGTTTATTATTTTTAAAATGCACATGCTTTTTCTATTTCGTACGCATTTTGTATAAGTTGAACACACCTTTTATTGAAATGCGCACACGATTTTTGAAACGCACACACATTTTGCATACGTTTCATTCCTATTTCGCGCACCCATTTCATTAAAATGCCTGTGCGGTTCATAAAATGTGCGCACGGAATACAAAATGCGCATGCATTTTGAAAAAAATAAACTCATCCATGTCACTTACCAGGCTCCATACAGTTTGAATTCTGAGCCATAAAGGTGGACTCTGCTGCTGAAACTTAAAAAAAAAAAAATAAATAAATAGAAGCCATTAGAAACTTCAAATTACCTCGATTAGCTGTTGAAACAAATGGTGACCAAAATCTTAAGGACTGTAACTTTACGTTTCCTCTTGGGCGCCATTTATTCTCACGTTAGAGCTTCATCATAACATGCAAAGCACACTCAGCGCAGCTAAATATGCAGGTTGGAAATGGTTCCCATTTTGATATGTGCATGTAGCTGGTGACATGAAACAAAATGGGTTTAACAAGCCTTTACCACCTTAAATACACGAGAAAGAAGTGTGTGTGTAAAAAGAGTAGAAAGTGTCAGACGCAAGCAACAACATTAAATTAGCCTCATACGCTCAGACCAACCAAACTGCAGAAGGCCAAGAGATACAAGATGAACCAACACACCCTCATAAATGCTTTGAACTGACTTTCCAGTTGTGTAATTTTGATGTAATTTGTTTCTTTGTCTTATTTTCTACATATTTCCAAATGGCCATGCCGGACTGTCGTAGTTGGGTTACTTATTTAACATGATCTGGTGCTGATATACATCACCGCTCATGAGTATATTCTCCAAATCACTGCTTGAAGTTCTGTGTGCAAGTGTAGAGGCAGTCCATTAAGCTGAGGTAAGGTGAAGTGCGTTTTTTGTTTCAAACCAGGAGTTTAAAATGTAAAGTTACGATAGAACACAACCACGTTTGGCACTTAACAACATACTCGGCAAATGAGAAATGATTCGAAAAATAAACTCTTCCTCATCGACCTATTGCACAAGCAGTTCATATCACATAAAGTACATATAAAGTTACATCACTTGCACTACTCTGGGCTCTACTACACTATAGGAAAGGCAGACAGAAGCACTTTTACATAGCTTTGGACCAAGTTAGCCCACGGCAAAGCTACAATACATAATATATGGATATATCTGTAGATCTTTTTTTCTCAAATATACTCTTAATTATGACTTTGGAGGAAAGAGAGAGAAAAGAAAAAGTTTACCAGTACATTCACGACAAACAATTCATCCGTCAAGGGGGAAAGTACAGGAGGATTTGGTTAGATGAGTCTTATAGATCTTGGCCGAGCCGCTCGATCTCCTCAATAAGAAAGTCGATGTCCTCGAAGGTAGCAGCCGGATTCGAGATCACCATGCGGAAAAAGTTGACCTTGTCCCCCTGCGGCTGGTAGCCGACCATGGTCGTCCCGTACTCCATCATTCTGGCCTTTATTACTGGAGCCACCTGAAAGATCCAATAAAGAGAGAAAGAATTACTATTTCTGCAGAGGAATACGGAGAGGAGAGTACAGATGCATTAAGCTACTGAGGAAAACGTGACTTGTGAAAAAGTTTGTAAATCTATATCAATGTCACTGCAAAGACAATGCAGTACAAATGAGAAAACCAACAATTCAGTGACATTTTCATTCCATAAATAAATAGTGTTTCTTTTTCTGAAATATATTCTTAACAATACATTTTTTATAGAGTCTCCTTCAGTTAATCAACAGGATTTCACTCTTTAACCAAAAGGCCGATCTCGGAAAGACATGTTCAGTCATGCTGTCAGGCTCTCAAAATACCAAAAACTGTGTGTGAAAGGGCAAAAAAGTAGTTTTGGTGGACAAAGTAAAGACAGTGTAGTTGTCCCAAACAATGCAGTCACTGCAGCCATGTTGCAGCCCCCTCCCTTCAGTGATCGGGTAAAAACAAGAGCCAGGCATGACTTTAAAATAATAATTATATTATAATAATTAATAATAATAATATAATAATTTAATTTAACAGTTTGCTGCAGTTACAGTTTAAGTTAACCTTGAATCCTAAAAAGTAACCCTGAGGCCTGACGCCATCTGACACGACTTTTTTTTTTTGCATATTAAGCCTCATAATAAGGAGATTTCCGATCATATATGATGGAGGAACAATGCAGGAGTATGTGCACTCAGATAATCCGTCAAAAAAAAAAAACAATAAAAGACATTGTTACAAAAGATGTGAAACTCGACGAATGTTTAGTGGTGTCCTCTCATGTATCGACACTAAAACACAAAGCTAAACATGGATATATATATATATGTTTTAGTGTCAGTACATGAGAGGACACCACTTAACATTCAGCAAGTTTCCTGTCTTTTAAATGAGTGTATATTATATTTTTTGATGGATTGTCTGAGTGCACATGCCCCTCTGTTGTTTTCAGCAAGCAGTGACGTCAACAATGAGCTCCAGCTCTCAGGACTGCGCCGGTTGTCATAATAATGCTGTAGAACATCGTATATGATCGTAAATATCTTTATTACAAGGCTTAATGTGCAAAAAACCAAACTTCTCTAAGTTGAAAAACTAAAACAGGCTTTTTAAACTCATCAGGCAAACACAGCTGGTTTTACTGTCATTTGTACAGTGTTAGCCTGCATTACTTGGCGAGTTTGTCATGTTATAGGCTTATACAGTGGTGAAAAGTAACTAAGTGCATTTACTCAACTGCTGTACATACAGAACACTTTGAAGGGAAATACTCTAGCCAGCTTTTTTTCACTTCTTTTTTGCCTAAAATTGATCTATGGTCTACATGTACCTCAAAAAAAAAAAAAAAAAGTTAATTGCAACAAAGCTAACAAGACAGCCACCGAAGTTTTGACTTTTTCTTGTTGAACACAATTTAACGCGTGTGTGAATTATTATCATGTTTCGGGACCTTACAGACTCCAAAAATGAACATTTTGAAAGGTGCCAGTTTGCATTGTGACAGCTTTTTCTTGCTATACTGCTGCCTCTTTCAGCACTGAGCTTACAGTATGAAGCCTGTTGTGCTGTAGCTGCAGCCACATACTGTGATCAGTCATTCCCTCTAAATCTCTTGCAGGTGACTCGTTGCTGTTGGCAGACCTGCAGTTTCTGTAAAACAATCATTTGCTGCAGATTTGAGTCAAATCAATCTTTTGGCAATTTCCTAGTCATTAAGTGAAAATTGAGGGAAGTTCAGACTTTTTTCCTCAATGAGCTAATCGTGCAGCATTACATCGTCCTTCAATCTAAGCATCAGAGTTTCAGTGAGGCGTATCCAGTGTTTTTTCAACCAAATCTCTTCATTTGATGTGCTAACTTGACATACATTGCAAGCATTTACAGCTGATGCTTTTATAGCTAAAGAGGGAGCAGGGAGCTCTTTGTATGGCTGGCACGTCCACCATCTGTGCTAACTGTCAATTAGCTGCCCCTGCAGCTGTGGGATCCTCTGAATGGATGCGACTTTGTTCACTGAATAGACTCACTCCTAAGTCCAGGCTGGGACACCCTCCTCTGTGACAACAATGCCTGTTTTAAAATGTCACAGTTATACGTGAAAGTTATTAATTTTTTAAAATTCTGAGTGAAGGCGGATGTCTGTGTTGTTGCTAATGAGGAGGACGTGTGATGGTCGAGCTGGATATCACAGACAAGTGTGTGTAGGGCAAATGAAACGTGTTTTCCTGTAGATACTACAGTCAGGCTTCTTATCTCTGCTCACTCACCTTGTGCAAGTGTTTCTTCCTCTCCTCTTTGTCCTCCATGTAGCGGATCCCAGGAGGGAGGTACCAGAAGCAGACGTTGGTGTGCTGAGGCTGTGAAACACACAGAGGTGACGAGAGATGAAAGGATTAAAATAAATGCACAGGAAAAAAATTAATGTTGCTGTCGGCGGAATGTTTCATGGTGAGGTGAGTGTTTTTGTTTGTAAAAATTCAGTTGTTGAAATTAAAGCCACTATGGGACAAATTTAAACATTTGTTGTCTTTGGTGCAGCACTGTAACCCCCAGGATTTTCTGACTTTTCTGTAAATAAAAATTTAAGCTATCAGAATAAATTGAGATATTCTATAATTACATACAGATCTTGAAAATATTTTGACTTAAGTGATGACATCTTAGCTTTAACTTTTTTAAATTTAACAAATCGAACAGCTGTGTCTAATAGAAAAGAAATTACTTACAGTATTGACCCCACAAAAAATTATTACTGGACTCTGCAGTTACACTCAGTTTTATGAAGCTTTTGCATTTATTTGCTTTTCATTTTGGTTCTATGTCCATAATTATTGTTTTTAATAACTATTGTTTTGTTGTTTTGATTCACTCTTACGGCTCTCATCAGGATCATTTAAGCATGCAATAATTAAAAAAAAAACAAAAACAAAAAAAACAAATCCCACTGTACACCACCTATCAGCAGCCGCTGTCAACAGACTGTCACACAGACAAAGCAGGTAAATCCTGATCGTCTGTTAACACATTAGCCTTATTAATTTTGTACGTCAATAATGTAACCTATTAACAACACCAGACAGCTAGTTTTGCTGCCCCCACGTGGTCAAAAGTAAAAACAAAACAGAAAGAAGTTAAAGAAAAAAATATAATAAACGCTCAATTT
>JAQFJA010000013.1:5051413-5064609 GCA_029874485.1 Naso brachycentron | reverse complement strand
TCTGCTAGTTGCTGTTTTTTTCCTTGTATGTTTTCCAAAATATTCTCTTAATTTTCGCAGAATAACGCGTTTCTATATTGATTTCGACATTTAAACTCACACCAGGCCCTCCATCAGGCCTGCATGTGTGTAGAAAATCGAGGAATACATCCTGATATTCAGAACTGAATCTGCTTTGAGCGCGCATGAAAAGTCAGAAATGAACATTAATCCGTCATGTATCCAACATTCAAAGGCGGGCCTACCTGTTTTTATGGCGTATTTGAGAGTCGCGCGACAGCTGATCAAGATGTCATCCAGAGTCGCGGGCTCGTCCTGCAGCTCCCAGTTGTTCATCTGAAGCAGCTCGTTTGGATAATGAAAATCAATAACTTTCGTTTCCCGGTCGAACGACTCCACGATGTAAGCGAGTAAAATATCCACAACTTCCTGCAGGAAGGTCATAGTTTTGGTGTCACCGTCCATGGCGGGCAGCAGGTCTGCAAACAGAAGGGAAATATTTAGTGATTTAGTTTTTTGTAGGGGGGCGTTCAATGATTATTAATCAATTTTGGGAAAGAACTGTCATAGATTTTCATGCATCATTATTATGCATATGTTCAGGCCTGTAGAGCAGCACGAGTAAAAAATTTGATGCGAAATGATCCTTTGGGCCTACAAATAAAAAAAGCGTTTAAATGTTTTTGCAGGTTTTTAAAAATTACAGGTTAGGCCTCTTTAATTTCTGCGACGTTTAAAACCTCGAAACGAGCGACTGTGCTGAAGGTGACCTCTCCCCAAACAGACAAGCACCGCAAAAACAACCAAAAAAACGTTGAACATAAATCACTGATCATTTTAGATTTCTATCTAAATGTGTCTGATCTATTTGCTTCCAGCAGGCGCAAGTTCTGTCATTTCTTTACATTTAAATTTTTTTTTTATGTCAATCATCTCAATCAATCATTTCATCCGCGATGGCAACAAAGAATAATGCGCACCACCTTCAGTAGCTACAATAAAAATGACATTTAAAAGATTATCGACAAAAATCGATTTGCAAAATATCAAACAGGCTACAAGAATTCAAATAGCTTATTTTCAGCTTTTCCTTTTCTTTATGTGTGGAGAATGTTCCAACAATAAAAATGGCTCATTTTATGGCGTTTCACACTGGATAATGAACCACGGTGCAAGGCCAAGATCTGATTCAGTGAGGCAGATCAGGAGTCCAGCGGGTCAGAAATCCACGTTTTTAGCTTTGCTTTGTACCTGTTGAATAGAGGTCGGAGAAGACCACAGCGGCTTTGGTGCAGTTGCAGGATTTGTTGCAGCCGCAGGTGCCTGCAGCTTCTCTCTGAGGCGGCTGCTTGGCGGCCGGATCGGCGGGTTTCTCCACTTCCCCGACATTGAGCAGCGCTTTGGACACCACAAAACAGCACGGGGATATTTTTTATTACTCCGTGCACAAGGCTGGGCTGTAAACAGGCTGTAATGATGGAAATAATGGGGAACGTCGCCCCAGATAGCGCCCCCCCCCTCCCCGCCTCCCCACACTGTGAACCAACATACCACATAATTTCGATCCAATTCCTCCGGAAAATTTCTGGGCCGCCGCTTGGCACCAAGCCCTGGCTGCAAGAGAGAGAGAACAAAACAAATAAGGATGAGCACACTTCAGGTGCACGATCCAACTTTAAGATAGCAGCCGAGACACAAGAAGCGCTACGCAAGTTGTAGCAAAACGAGCCGTGAGACAAAATTCTCTCATCCTGCAGAGAAAGAACGAAAGGTGCAAAAGCAGATGTGTCGACTACAAACACAGCAGGCCTGTTTGGATTCTCACACGGCGGCTGTAACACCAATTTTTGCGCGCTGGTTTGAGACAATGCACTGGAATTAGCGCTGCGCTCGGTCCACCACAGCTGCTGGTTTGAAGACAAAAAGCCACTCACGCGTACTGGGGCTCTGACTCCCGGTATTGGTCCCCGCATTATCTCCGCCGAGAGACCAGAAACCGTGTGATGCCATTGTTGCCGGTAGTTAGGAGCTGCACGAGACACGGAGACCGACAGAGCCCATCCACACGCGACGACCCGGTGCTGTTCAAAGCTGATGTGGTGCTGAATTTGACCAGACCTCTCCGACTGCTGAAAATCCAGCCGTGCATCCGACAGACGCTTTATGCTGCAGGAAAGCCCCTAAAAATGACAGTGAAGGTGAAGAAAGAAGCGCAAAAAAGGCGTCCACGGTGCTTTTTCTGCAGGCGTCCACAGGTGCAAGAAACATAAAAGCAGCGTCTTTCCACAGAAATCCGCAAACACTTCACTGACTTCACTCAGCCAGCGCGTCCACGCAAAGCAAAGCTCATCACTTCACTGGGAAAATAGCGCAAGAGTAAGTTCGAGCGCGGTGAAATTTCTCGCTTTGAATGGAATTTTAAATTTTCAAAAAAAAAAAAAAAACATAAAGAAAAATGCAGTGCAGCCTGAAGGTGAAGAGACGTGGGTTCAGTTAGCAGGTATATGTCACAGCTGCTGATAAATAAGCAGCACAGGAGCCATGCCTAATTGCATCTAACCTAAATTTCGCGTCACTTCAGAAATCCCATCGTGATTCACTTCAAGTCATGACGACCTGCGTTGCGTCGTGCGTCGTGACTCCATACATCCCCAACAATCTGTGCGCTGCGTGCTGAACTCATCCTCCACACAGGCAGTGAATGCCAGCCAGTTCATCTGCCCGGCATTTGCAGATCTATTTCCTGGAGTCCGGCGCCTCTAATTGCCTCCGGCGGAGGGGAGCGCGCAGCAGCGAGGACACAAACTGCGCACGGGTCCCTCCTCTCAGTGGCGAGGCTCGTTACTCCAAAATTATTTGTTAGTTGATGTTTCTTTACTTGCTAGAAGAAGAGCAGTTCCCACAGACCCTTTATTGTTGCACCGGTGCGCATTTGGCTCATTTTTACGCATGTAAATATCACGATTATCCAAGAAAAACACGACTGATATAAAATGTTTTTCATGCTAAAATCACATCAAAGCCTTAAATGAATCTGGGTGGACACTGGTTCAGAGTTTGGATAAGCTAAGGTTAAGAAAAAGTCTAATTCGTTACAAATAAAATTAAACTGAGAGAGAGAGAGAGAGAGAGAGAGAGAGAGAGAGACCCTGCGGGCATCAAAATTAGCCACATCTGTTATGATTTATGGATACAATCGCCAATAACCATTTAATGCCAAAAAATACTGCCTAAAATAAATTGAACCCTTTGGCAAAGCCATGACAGCCCTGTATGTGTATGTATGTGGTGTAAGTATGTTGTTCTCTACTGAGGCCTTTTCATGATTTTTGGTTATTTTAGTTCTAGATTTTATCCATGATATTGATAATTTTTATTGTTTGTTTAAAGTCGTTTTATTTCTCCAGTTATTTCATCCAAATAACAAGCTGCATTGTTCCTTTTCTCCTACGATCCATCTGCACATCTGCAGCTTTGCGTGCAGCTGGAGTCCCAGTTGTTCCTTTCCTTGCTGTTTGTTTTGTCTGGATTTTTTTCGTCTGCATGTAGTTTTAAGTGCCAGTGTGTGCAGTCAGCATGTGGTTGGGGATTCACTAACACTCCCTGTGGGGGTTTCTCTCTTTTAAAATGTCACATAAAGGTCAGAGGTGGAATCTCAAAGAAATGCTCAAGCTAGTGTGGAAAAGAGGAACGCATGAAGGGGAATTTACAGGAGCTGTTTGATATCAACATGATACAGCTGCTTCTGATGTCTTGGACCTGTGTGTGTTTTTTGTGTGTTGTTAGTTGACATGACGCCTAATGCAGCAGATTATCATGTCCTAATGAAGTCATGGTGCGTGCATCCACGTTAAACAAAAAGATAAATGAAACATTACAAGGAAATTGGGACATATATGTTTAAATAATGAACAAAATTGAGATTACATCACAGCAGAGAATGTACATTTCTTACATCATAACAATGACACTGATTTTCCAAAGATAAATCCTTCAGAATGGATTGAAATGCAAAGAATTCAAGTGCAAGAGCATGATTTTTGTATTTACATGATCTACAGATGTTTTTGTACAGCCTGTCTGTTAGATGTTTAAATGGATACAGACAACCTGAAACATGATATTTAACAAACAGTTTTGAAAGAAAATTGAATGTACAACAAAAAAGCAAAAAGTAGCAGCATCTAGTTTACAAATTACATAAATAAAACCTTCATTTACAGCAAGTTTCAACGGCGTAGCATCTTATTCTTTTTCACAGTAACCTTCATTCTGTCTTTGCTGCATTTAGATTAATTTATAATCAATGCAGTCAGTACTTTTCATTTATGTAACTAAACATTTTCAATGATTTCTGAAGAAGCTGTGATGAATCAAATGCTCATGTAGCATGATGTATGCTAACGCATTGCCTTACAGCGTGTATCACGGACAGATTCAGTGCCAAATGGCTAAAACGTTCAGTCCTGTGTTCAGTACTGTTTGATGAGCTTTCGTCTCTGGGAGGTCTTCCTCAGTAGGTGTCTGTAGTCGTATGGGTTGGTCTCGGTGTGACTCTCTGTGGAGGGCATTCTGGGAACGGAGCGCCTAAACAACACAACACAGGAGACAATTAAACACAAAGACAGACAAAGAGAACAAGAGAGAGACAAAAGCAGCAAAGAGGAGATGATTCATGCTGAGGAGAAAGATTTCATATTGTTTATCGTCTTCAGCGACCATTTATCATGTACGTGGGCTGTCTGAGGCGATGGCCAGGCAGGACTGGAAAACAGATGAGATTTGTACATGAATTTGTCAACATCTGTCTTTTGCTCAGCTGGAATGCGAAACGCAGTTGTGGCATCTTTGACAAAAAAATTTAAGGTACCTCAGGATTAAAATTCTCATGATCACCACAATTGCTAACTTCATAAACTTCATTTACAACTGCAGGATGTATAGACGTCCTTCCCTCTCAGCTGAATTAAACCCTGTGTTCATTATTTAGCAGCTGGGTTTTACAAGCCATCTGCAGTCTTTCTATGAGGCGTCCTCAATTCATATTTTAAAATTAAAACTCCAAATCTAATTTTCTCTTAAAGGCAAATTAATTTTCTGTAACGTTAACTGGATTATCATGGGGATATGATATCATCTAAATGCATTAAAATGGTTTCTTTTAGCGAGAAATTTAACCACATTTAATGCAAATGTCCAATCAGAGTTGATGCTAATGCAGTCAACTGGAGCAATAAATTACTCAGTGGTGCTGTATTGATGAGAAATTATGTTCTTCTTGCACCATGTCATTAATGTAAAGGAAGTACGACAGGCTATTCCAGTATTGGCAGCCAGGGGGCGTGCTGCCTTTCAACAAAACTACAGTTTTGCTACGTTCCAAATTGCATATTTTTTTCTTCAAACTTTTATGTACTGCAGCTGGACTTACAAACTAGGGCCGCAACGAATGATTATTTTCATTATTGGTTAATTTGTCGATTATTGTCACAATTAATCAATTAATCATTTATTATTATTAATCATTCGCTATTACTAATACTGATATCAATGTCGACATTATTGCTATGGCTGGTACTATACTACGTGCTTTGTGTGGGTATTGTGGGTTTGTGGGAATGATGTGGGGGTGGGGTGGGAACTAAGAGCCTGTGTATGCTGTTTGTGACTGTGCTGTTGTATTGTGTTGTACTGTATGTTTTATGTTGGACCCCCTTGAAAATGAGATGGTGGCTGTCCAGTAATAAATTTACTGAATTTATTCCATGAAATGTCAAAAAAGTGTGAAAAATGCTTGTCTCAGTTTCACAGAGCCCAATGTGACGTCTTCAAATTCTCTTATCCAAACAACATCCCAAAACACAAAGACTCTAAACTGAAGCAAATCCTCACATTTCATTTCCTCACACAGAGGCTAAACCAGCAAATCTTTGTTCTTTTTTTATTTGAAAAATGACCAAAATGATTAATCTATTATTAAAACAGATGGCAATTATTTTTCAAGCAACTGATTTATTGTTGCAGCTCTATTACAAACTGCATACTTTTGCACAACATTGCATCTTGAACTTGACTGCTCATCCACTGCGGTCCATTGTAGTGTAATGAATGAAAATATTATTTGGAATGCAGCTCAAGTCTTTGTACAAAGCCTGCTCCCAGCAGCTTTGTCAAAATGACATATCGTTAGCTGCGCAGTGAAAATGGTCATATTATCAAGAGAAGCATGTTGGCTTGCATAGTGCAAAATGTGACCAGATGCAATTGGACATCCTGGTATTTTTGGCATACTGCATTTGCCATACTATGTACTGGGACATAGTACTGAATCTCACTCTGGAATACTAAATAGTACAGATATTGGAACACAGTATCAGCCTCAACCTCAAACAGTATTGTTTGTTTGTATTTGCTTTGCAAGGTAAGCAAAAGCATCAGAAGCTCCTAGCAACGCATCCTGCTACATGAAGGCACTGTACCGAAATATGACCGAGTGCATTTTTTAAAAATCAATTTAGTGAAGCAAAACAGTTGATTTTTGCACTATAACTTCTACTGTAGTTTTTGAATCAGCTGCACTGTCTCCCTGCAGAAAAATCAATGTGTACTGTATCATAAGGTCAGTGTACATAGACTTTAAATCAGTCAACAGCTGGTCAAAGATCACGGAAGCAATTCACACCTCAACTAGACAGTCACTGGCTGCAATCATGAGGTGAGGCTGAAAAAGTTTCCCAATTCTAGTAGAAGGACAATTGAGTTGAAATAGTCATACAAAAAAATTTGAATAACAATTTGTGTGTCATTAAAAGAGTAAACCGTGAAAATGAGGATTTCAGTATCTGCTTAAAATATGCATACACTGGAATGTTGGGCCTCTAAAACAAGAAGTTAACTCTCTACTGTTTTTACAGCAGATGAGAGGAACCGGTATGATTGGCTTAATTTCCCTTTATGATGACTAAAAAGGCAGGGATAGGTGACTGTGAGGTTGTTTCATTCTGAATAGCTGCTCTTTTCTCGACCAACTTAATAAAGATTCATTAAGTTGTTCCAGATGTTTTGACAGGATTTATAGTTAGTGAACAAAGAGGCCAAATCTCTGACTGTCAGTTATAAAACTGTCCCTCTGGCTGGACCATCTTCTGTGTCTGTCTACACAGATAGAAGCTTTTCTTCCCAGTCAAGGGCACAAAGGATGTACCTGTTGTCAGTGGCAGGTTTTGGAGGCTCCGGTTCAGTGACGGCCCTCTCTCTGGTCTGTCTGCCCGCAGCAGCTGGCCTCTGCTCTGCAGGCTGCCTTCTGTCCATTAAACGCGTCCTCTCAGGTGTGCTGCTGAGCGGCGCGTCCTCTGTGGAGATGCAGGGTTCAGACCTGCTGGTGGGCAGTTGCCTGTAGTAGTGATCATCTACATCCAGCAGCTTTCCAGGACTGGAGCACAAACAGAGAGGACAGACTGAAGTAAGCACAAATGTCAATTAGACATTCAGGCCTCATTATTTAGTCAATTAACCCCAAAACAAATACAGTATAGAGTGGAGCTGCAGAGGTAATAACAACAAAAAGACACCAAGTGGTCCAGGTCACTTGGACAAATTATGTATCTCTTTTGTAATACAGTTTGTATTTTTGCTAGATTTTCTTCTTTACATTAAAGTTCATGTAAAGTAATTATAAAAATGTGTTCTGAGTTTGTCACACCACAGAGAGATGTGTCATTAACCTCACAGCCAAATTCGAACGATTAGAAACATCCAAAGTAAATATAAAAAGCACTCAAAATGATGACAAAACAGGCATTTTTCTCTGCTCTGCCGCTCTGACTTGTTAAAATACACTGCAGTCAGAAACATGGACATCCCAAGCTGCTCTATTGGACTGATACAGCCATACGTGTTCCAGCAACCAGAGCTGAAATCCAATTCAGGACTGTTTGCAATAACCCTCAGTCCTCTCAGTCAGCAACAGAATGGTAAATTGTAAATTTCATTTGTAAATGCTAGCAGTATGTATTAGCTTCTATTAGCATAGCCCAGCTAAATGATGCAGGGTTAGTAATGAGCAGTGTTAACAGGTTACTCAGAAATGGTAATGAGTTACTTATTATTGATTATATCTTAAAAAAGTAATACATTTACTTTACTTATTACTTTAAATTAAAAGTAATTAGTTTCATTACTTGTCACTTAATGATATTAAATTTGCAACCCAACCAACTTCCTAAAAAAGTGACACACAACCTGTTTAGCCAGCTCCCAAAACTTACTCCACTTTATTGGAACAACAACTTTGTTTTGATGGATACTAATTTAAAGCCATGCTCAAGCACAGCAACACTATCGGTAGGTTATTAAAACTTCAGCATTAGTGAAGACCCAAATACGTCTTTTGTAGAAAAACATATATCGGCACTTGCACGTATATCTCATCGTCACAAGATATCTAAGGACGAAAAACATCCTTGTATAGTAATGCAGTAATGCAGCATTACTTGGATCAGTAGTTGTAATATAATTACTGTTTTGGCAGTTGTAATCCCTTACTAGGCTAGTTAGTGGGGAAAGTAATGAAATTACTGTAAAGCAATACTAAGTAATGCAATACTTCCCAACCCTGGTAACAGAATACTGACAAAAATGCACATAAGTGTAGAAACTGTGTGAATTCAAAAATGACTGAAGCAAGCCGAGTCAGTCTTATTTATACCAAAACCAGGAATTAATGTTAAGTATTCAAGACACATACAAAGTGAGCTTTCTTGTTTTATTGTTGTTTTATTTGTGGTGGAACACTTTGAAGTAATTACAAAGGGGGAACACACATTTACAATATGTTTATTGATTAACATGTATGTGGATATACTTACGCAAAAGCAAAGTGTGTGTACTCACTAATTCCTGCAATTGCTACTTATTGAGGTTATTTCTCAAGACGTAAAAGTTTAATTTATTGTGTTAATTTATTCATAAGAACTGCATAAACTACATGTGCATATATTGGCATATTGGCTTAAGAACATTTTGCCAAAGATCTGTAGTTAAAAATGAGCCAATTAGCCAAACAATGACACATTTACAGAAATGTTTGAATCCCAAGCAGTTTTTTGCTTCTGTCACATTTTTACTTACTGTGGGCTAATTTTTTTTTTTTTTTTCTGCAATATAAAGTCCTGCACCTTTATGGATCCAGGACAACCATGGCAAGAGAAAGAGGTAACTCAACAATGTCCTCTGTGCAGTGTAACAAAGTTAAAATGCTCCAAAAAAAAAAATAAAAATCGAAAATTGAATTACTCTAAATTTTTTAATTTAAAAAAAATTAAAAAAATAAGGAATTGGTATATACGACATATTTTTCGGTGCCCTCAATACCCCTGCATAAGGTCTTCCTGCCTGGCAGCACTCAGGTTTCGCTGCACTCATGAATCATAGAGAGGCAAGGGGAGGGCCTATCTGAATCAATCATGGCTTCCCAAGTGCACCGAAGAATGTAGAATTTTACATTTTTTACAGGATATAGATGGAGCAAACGGTTTGTGTTTGGCAGATTTTTAAAGAAGACATAAGGAATAAAGAAAATTTGATGAAATGTCACAGTTTTAAGTTCGTTCTATACTTTGATTTGGTTACGTGTACAACCTCACCCATGAGATGTTCAATGACCATGGGACATTAGAATATCTGATGGTTTACACAGTTTTTAAAGTTTCTCGCTGCGACAAGTGCTGTATTTATGGCAATCATTTTTTTAAAATAAGTAAGTGTTTGAGCCCGCTGGCATGCCCTGGGATTTGGAGCATTGATTTGCTAATTATTACAAACATACAAAATCACTAATTAGTTTACTGTCGCTGCATAAAAGCTTTATGTAATTACAGGTTAAAATGTGGCAAAGTGTAGCCCCATACGCTAGCAAGCATGCAACTCACCAAATACTGTAAGGTTAAGCAATGAAAAATGTTTTCTAGGTGACATCATATGCTACTCAGAGTTATAGCTGCGTCAAATTACATGCCGTCATTTCCTGTCAGCATTTAAACTGATGAACCAAAAGCAGCCAATCAGTTGCAAGGCGGAGGTGATGATACGTTTGTGTTGTGTGGAATATTTCATGGCCCTCTGGCCTCGCCGTGCCCCATTCAGACAGATGACTCCACTGTAACTCTACTTCTCTTAATTAATATGACATATCCCCTGTTCATATGCAGAGAGTGAGGGAGGGGACACAGAGATGAAGGTATGAGGGAATGATTAACTGCAGATCTGTCCGCCCTTGTGAGAAATGATCTCGCCTCCTCTGCTCTCCCCGGTCCTCCCTCCACCTCTCTTCATTTCCGTCTCCCTCACTCTCCCTTTCTCAGTGTCTCTCTTTGGCTCACTTCATTTCTTTCTGCGCCTCCCCTCTCTTCTTTCTCTTTTGCCTTATCTCCTTCTCCCTCTCTCTTTCTCTCCTCTCCTTTCCCCCCTGACACTCTCGGACAGTCCCCAGCCCTCTGCACATCTCCTGACAGGTAGAATAATAACGCTCGTACATCACTGCCCCGAAAAGTCCAATAACCTAAATCTTCACTTGCCACACACCCCGGGACTCAATTACTTTATTGACATGTAATCTTCATAAGGGGAGAAATATTGAGCATGTAAGGTCAGCCGGTTATGAAGACATATTATCATATTATCTGCATGAGGGTTGTAGGGGCTAGGACCTGACAAAGCTAATTATAATGGTACATGTTTCAGAGCTCAGAGCGTATTATCTGCTTGGCTGCTTGGTTGAGCCACAGCTGAGGTATAGAGGAGAAGAGGATGAGATTTCAAACCTAATAGGGGCTGGATGTCATCCCAGGGCATGGGAATTAATGAAGCCAAATATTATCGACTGCACATCACAGCACTAATATCCTTGATTTGTTCATTGTATTTGTCAGGATTACCTCGCCCTAGTCTAATGGCTAGCAGCATATCACAATACAAGCTGACCAGGGAGAAGCTATCCCTTCAAGTATTGTATAAAAAGTCCAAATAAGCTGTTAGTGCTGTAGCTTGAGCTGTTCCTCAGCCAAAATGTCACAGCAGGTTAGTGATGGCAGGAAGGATGGACGCCCGTGGCCGTTTCTCTCCCAAGGTTATCTTAATATTGTTCGTTCAGCGCTGCTATTACAACCTACTGTCTGCAGCATAGAGCAAAACAATAACAAAATTAATGGCAGGACATATGTGGATTTAGTACGAATATATTTTTTTTACTATGGGGGCATAAAGCTGAGGAAAAACACAACCACGCTAGTTATTTTAGCCAGAAACACAATGGATCAGAGGGCACAAAACAAACCGTTGGCTAGCCCTGAGATATTGCATCTCAGGGTCACAGCGTGCAAACAAAGAATCCCACTGCCAGACATGTGAACATGTTCATCTTACTTTATCCAGCATCATGCCCTCTTCCACTGCCTCTCTTATCCAACTGTCCAAATCCATAGCTCAGAACTGCTGCTGCAGAAGATGCCTAAAATGGTCTGGAGCGGCTGGCCAGCGCTGCCAAAGGTTACGTGTTAACACTTGCTAATGGTGTCAAATGGAGAGACATATTTTAGCTTTCTCACAGGGGACTCCAGGCACTCAACATGGCAAGAAATTGAATTGCTTTGTTTATTTGCACTACAACAATTTGTTTTCAGAGTTTTTATTCTTTCAGCTCCTTAACGACACTTTCTTAGTTCTTCTGGTTTCTTGCTTTTTTTAAAAAAGCACAGCAGTAGCATATAAAACATAGTTTATATGATAAACAAACAAATACCTCATACTTCCTATAATCATACAATCAAAAAATTGCATCTTTCCGTGCAGATGTGATACAGTTTGATGTCTCACAATTCTGAAGGTTTAGTTTTGAATGCATGTTTGTCCTGAGGGAGGGGAATAGAAGCAGACTTTTAAATCACAACAATCTGGGATAAATTCATGTATTTGACCAAAATGACTCAGTCAATCCAATCATCCTGCGCTGCAGCGACATAACATGCCAGAAACCATCTATGAATCAAATTATGATGGTGAAATAACTTGTCCGCTTGCATTAGCGTGACAGAGAAACCTGCTCCGTCTGTTTAAAGTGACTTAATCAGCAAATCAAAGTGACAGATTAAAAGGTTGTTTTGGACTTCCTAGCATTTCAGTGACCTCGCTCTTTTCATTCTGGTCGAGCTGGGATGTTGATGCCAGTAGAAACCACAACATTCTTGTTACTGAGGCTCCCTTTTACATTTCAAGAGAGATAAAATGTGTGTCAGTTCAACAAATAACCTCTGATGCTCATTTCCAGTTAACCTTTAAGACTTAAGAGCAGAGCTTGACAAGCTAACCCACAGAATTTGTGGCATTGTGTAAGTGTTTGGTTAAACTTGGATGTTGCTCTTTCAGTTGCATTGCAAATGTGAAGAAAATAGAAGCTAAGATCCATAAGACTGGAATCCCAGCGCCTGGGATAATGGCCTCCTCAGCCTGATGCAATGAATAATCTAAATGGCACTTAATGTGAGCTATGCTGATACTCTGACAATAGTTTGTGTTCAGACATCACAGCTTAGTGTCTCCCAATTGTATATTGATGTGGAGGCAGTTGACAATAAATCACTGGATTTACCAGTGAGTGAGAAAACAGTTTAGACAATGGTCAAATGAGGCTTACCATAATTGACAGATGAGTTCAGCTCTTTCCACCACAATAGCTTTGGAGCATTGAGGGTACCTGGATTGAGTGTGTCACTTTGTGTGTGTTTGGATTATATTTCAGGATCCACAATACAAAACAATAGACAGCGGTTACATTTATTCCCACTTGGAATTACTGCACTAGAAACTTGTGTTTATGTATTAGTGAAAATCACCACCTGTCAGCAAACTTGTATAATCTGCACATCTGCATTATGGCCTTAAAAAAGGTAGCCGGGGAAACCAGACCCATAATTCACTTTGCAAATAAATTCACTTTGTGAAAGGGTCTGGCCACGATCCTTTGGGGATTCTTGCAGAATTTGAATCCTAGTGGTGTCGGTTAAATGTAAAACTATTGGAACAGCCTTAAACCAATAAGCATTGACACTGACTGTTACACTGTGCTGTAACTGAGATTCTGACCCGCCATGCATCACAGGAGGAGACAATTAGTCATTTTTTGCTCGAAATAAATCCACATT
>JAQFJA010000013.1:4938357-4952104 GCA_029874485.1 Naso brachycentron | reverse complement strand
TGATTTAACTGGCAGACGTAAGACGCTGCAAATTCAAACAAGAGAACCAATCAAAAGCACCAGAAAAGCATCAAACTTTACTAAACTATCTTGACTGGAAATGGCAAAAGAAGGAATTGTGCACATCAAAAACATGCAAAGCAACAAAATGAATATTATTCAACATGTAGCCTAAGTTTTTTTACAGAAAATTTTCAGATGTAACCCCTTTTGGAATCATGAACATTTTCATAAGTAACTGTAATTTAGTTACACATTTTTTTCCAGTAACTGTAACTGATTACAATTAGCCTGAATTTATTTTCTAACTGAATTATGTAATTTTATTACATGTAGCTAGTTAGATGTCACACTGTATATAGTATAGTAAAGCAAAATGACATATGCAGTGTGACATAGTAAGCTCTAAAATATGATTTAAAAAATAATTTAAATTTTAAATTCACAACTTGGTAATAGCTTAGCGAAATAAAGAAACAACAACCACTAGAAGTTCTGACTTGTTGAACAGTTTTGCATGTTTGCATAAAAAGAACATAAATGTGCGTCCTTGTTAGAGTTTAGAACTCCACTGTGTAATTGCCAACCTCGTCAGCCCACGCTCTGACCACTCACTGTCCCTTATTATACATCATAATTACTCAACCACTGTGGGGGAAAGCTGCCGCTGCCCTCTGCAAAAAGGCCCTTAGCCTTTGAAAACTGAATATATGCACACAAAATATCTGCATAAACTGTCCAATTAAGAGCGCGTTACTGTCACACTAACAAAGCCGTGCAATTAAACAGGAATGACTCATCCCTCTTTACTATATCATTATCTGGAAATTACCTGGAAGATTATTCATGGAAATGTTTTGGACAAATAATCCAAAGTATTGAAGTTAGTTATGGAGACAATGTGGCTGTTTTAGGTTCCAGTACTATAATGAGCTAATTAGCACCACATTCTGTCAGTTCAGTCAATCATGGTACTTTATAGAGCAGTTAAGAAATTAACTGCTGTGTATAAAATCAGTCCACTTTTCTTCTCTATGAGTGGAAGAATCAGTGGAGGCACCTGTTTATCCAGCAACACATGCAGAAGCAGAAGACTCACTTGTTCCACATCCAGAAATTCACACTTCCTGTTTTTCTTCTGTCTTATCTGAGTTTATTTACATTTCACATATTTCTGGCCACTGTGGCTGCAGAAGACAAACGTCTCCTCACTGCTCTGTAGCTCTAATCGTCTCACTTTGGGGATGTGACGGTCTTCATTTCACATGCAGTGGAAGGGGGTCCCTCTGAATCCTTTTATCACGGATCTAGGAACAAAGACGCCATTCAGGAACGCCGGCCAAAGAAATAGGCTGTAATGTCATGCTGGCTCAGGACCCAGACTCATGTTTTGACCTCAAACACAGCTTATTTAGAGTCTGAACAACTCCTACTGTTAATGATCACAGACTTAAACAGTTTGAGTTTCAGCTGCTGCAAGATGAACGCAATGTGCGGCAAAGAATTCAGAATGGAGTTTTAGGGGCAGCAAAGCTCTGCAGGAGGTTTAGGTTTCATCTGGTGTTTTTATAGAGCAAAAGTAAAAAGTCTCATCAAGAAGTTATAATAGAAGTTTATTATTTGCTAGTGTACAGGACAGATTTGCATGGCTGACTTTTCACTTCTTTCCTGTTGGAGCCAGTGTGATCAGGAGACCTTTTGAGTACACTAGGCTTTTGTTGCATTTAACAATGCTCGGCAAATAAACGGTCTATTGTCCACCTGCTCCTGGGGTAAAATCCCTGCAGTGTTCCTCAAGGTTCTTGGTTCTTTTGGTTGTGCCCCGGTGGTAGATCAGGGCACCACTTACCGGCATTTCCCAGATCGGGTGTTGTGTGGTTTGATTACCCTGCAGAGAGAAATGTGAGAGCACAACCAAGCATCAAGGTGGCTTTTCCAATACACAAGAACAAAAAACAATAAATAAATATGATTTAGGAACATTTTAACAGGAGGTTTAGTATTGTTTGGTTACTCTGTGCAAAGGCAAAAAATAAAAAATAAAAACCAGTCTGTAAACAAAGTATTGAACCCAGTGCTTCATCCTGTTGAGCAGAAGATTTTTCCTCAAGAAATTTACTGTTTGCTGGGTTCATGTATTATTATATAGTGAAGGAGCGTAACACCACTTGTAAACATAGATCAACACCTCCATCTAGTGGTCATTTATACTAACTACAAATCTTTAAAAAAGGCCCAAACCAACAATAAATTGATCCTACTAACTGATAATGACTTGTGTATCCTGATATAGCTTATTTTTTTTGCAATGGAGCTCCATCACTGTACAGGGAAAAATAAGTAAGCCAATTTTTTTTGCACTTGGCAACATATTCCTTTATTTGAAACAAAACTGCCTTTGTAATTTATTTTGCCTCATCTTCACATACACTGTCCTGCTGCTGGAAATATTCATAAGGGCAATAAATGTGTATTAATCTGCTTCTGAAAATAGTCCCCAACAAATGTACTCATTGACCCTACTTCAGTGACTATTTATTTTAAAAAAAAGAAAAAAAAACTACAGTGCCCCACTTTAACAGGAACCGGTAGGAACAAATTAGTTTGGAGCTAAGGACCAGTGTCTGGTTGGGGAAGTGAGAAAGGGCTGAGACAGAGTAACACATTCTGGTTTTGGCCTTTCAGGGGGATTTGACAATAATGAAAAAATGTTGCCAGGAAAAAAAAGAAGAAACATACTTTTGGTTTTGGATTGTTGGTCAGATAAAACAAGCAGTGCTGATACCAGATGCTGGTATCCAGTGTAAATTTTTACAACGCATTCTGAATCATGCTTTGACAATATTACATTATATTAGATTATAGGTTCTATGATTCTTTCTCTCTCATGTGCTTTTCAGGGTATGTTGACACCGAATTCAAGCCCTTTCTGAACACAAAACAGTCTCAAAGACTTGATGAGTTAAATTCCTCTTCTGTGAAATATATTTCTATTTCTAAACCTTAATAGCACGGCCCAGAGTCAGCAGGGACTCACATAAAATAAATCAATAAATCTATTTAAACCCAGACAGTCTCCTGTGAAAGAGCCAGAGTTATCCATCCAGCTCCCACTACAGTGAAGCCCACTCATAAGTTGTACTACGAGGCTGACTCACGTTCCCTCTCAGGCTCTTCTCGTATAGTAAATTCCCCCATGAGTGGAGGTGAGTGTGTAGCATAGATGTGTTGTCATTAAGACAAAATGAAGAAGTTTCAGCCAGCTCATAGAATGAATTCAGTGCTTCTGTAATATGGCTATAATCCAATCTCTGTTCTAATTCACCCAGGACCAATGGTCTTTGTATTTTCAATTTAAACAGACCAGCTGAAAAATGACTATTTAAAAAAAATCTGCATAATATTGACTGTGTGTTCATTATGTTCTCACAGTTTTATCCATTCATTTCATGCGTAATCTTGTTGTTTTTATACAAGCTTATTTACATTCACTGAGCGAGAAATCAAAGTATTTGACATTTTGAGTTTCAAAGTGGCTTTCTATCAGATTACATGAGCTTTGTCAGAAAAAAACATGTTAAAAAACAAACCAAAAAAATTATACAATGAAATCCCTTAAAGCTGGGGAAGGGAGAAAACAGTTTATTTTTATGTCAAAGGGCAAACATTACAGCATATTGTAATTCAGGTGGTCTGATCCTTTGCATCCTCCCCTTGGCTCTGTATTCAGACTTTAGAAAATGAAGACTGTGACAGACACTTTTCTGCCAATCACGTTTCATTTTAAGGAGCAAGTGTTCCTATTGGCTGCTACAAAGGTAGATACATGTTCACATTCTCTCAGCTAGTGAAAGCCCGTTACAATAGGGTTAGGGTTAGCAAGGAAAAAAGTTGCTCTTGCAGCTTTAGCAACAACCGCAAACACAGCAAGATGATCAAGATCATCAAGATGATCATCTAAAAGAGAGAGAAATACAGGTAATGAAACGCAAGCCTGGTGAAGGGGGAGTGAGCTATGGAGTGAAAACAGGAGGGGGAGGGAGCAGCTGAGTCTATGTGCTACAGCTAGTTTAAATTTCCAATATTGCCTACTCCAGCTTTAAATGGGAGATAATGTTACACTTCCTGCTTGCATTCTCTATTGATGGAGACTTCAGGTCGGGCACAAAATCATTCAGAATCTTCACTGTTTTAGGTCAGAGCTAAGGGTCAGGGTCACGTTCTTCCACACCAAACCAAAATTTTCTTATTGATCATGCATGCTTGTTGAGTTGGCTTTCCCCAGAATGTTGCCCAAAAGTTTCACAGGGATGTCCACATACTTTTGGCCATATTTTCTTGTCCTTACCACACTAATTTTATCGCCTCTTGAAGCCTCTTGTGATAAACCTAAAAGTCATACTTGTTTTTCTTTCTTTTGTTTTAGAGTATTGAGAAGCATCATGAATGCCCCATCACACGCACGTTATGATTCAGACATTTAGAAAACAAATGATTGAGAGTGAATGACTAACAGCATGTGAACGATCTCACATGGGTCCCTGAGAGAGGCCGCCTCGTTCCCATCAATCAGCTGCCTGCATGTTACCTGGAGGCAGACACGGTGAAGATAAAGCACAGCTACCTTCTGGAAATTTGCTATAATTGAGTGATTAAGACGGGTGACGTCAAACGAAAGCCCTTTTTCTGCTGAATGAACGTTCACTCAGCCTTCATTCACACACGTCGGTATGACTGTGACTCACCAGCGTCCTGGCCTTGGGCTTTGTGCTCAGCAGCTGTGTTTGCGCTGCATCAGTTTCTGGTGAGAGACAGAGTGGGGATGGTGAGTCAAAAAGGCCATTTTTGCACCTAGTGTAAAATCAACGTAAATTGGATTATTAGATGAGTGGACCTGCTTTTGTCCTTTTCCACGCTGGATGTCCTTTTGTGATGCCTCCACTTTTGCGTAGAGAGTGCTGGGGCCATAATTATTGTAAGAATCATCATCACTGTGATAATGAGGCCTGAAATTATCAGGTTCATTCACTGAAACCCGATCGCCAGGAATTAATGTGGACAATGTACGTGTCTGAAAACCAAAGATATGCTGAAACTTCACATTTCTGTGGTTAACGTCTTAGAAACAAAAAAACACTCAACAAATCATATTTTGGTAAAACATATTTGGCCATGTTGCTTTAAACACAGCGAGAAACTCTCACATTGTCTCCATAACAAGTCTTTGTTTTATTGCCAGAAAAGCAATCATAAGGAAGAAAAAACCCCACAAATATAGACATGAAAACATAAACAATAAAACAAAACATAAACAGCTAGCACAGAAACACATAGTAATAACTTTAGAATAAAGAGAGTATGTTTACAAATATACCAAAACTGTGCAATGTAAAGATGAAATAGGAATATGCTAAGAATATATAGCAGAGAAAACAACAAAATATAAATACAATCCAAGAGAAAAACACAAAACAACCCAGAGAAAATAAACATAGAAAAACAGTAAAATTTAGCAGAGCGTGCAAGTTGTATGTAGTTCAAGTTCAAAGAGATAATGAGGTAGAATAAATGCATAGTGCAATTTTTATGACAGACAAATCATGAGTTATAACTTTACTACTGAGTGAGATTGCAAAAATGATAAATAGTGCAAACTAGCATGTGAAGTAATTTTTGTACTGATCAATACTAAGTAGACACACAGCCAGACAGACAGACAGTAAACGGACAGCCAGACAGAGAGACAGATAGATAGATAGATAGATAGATAGAAAGGGGTGTATCGATCCATTTTAACAACAATACGATGCATATTGCGATACATGGTTGGCAATGTGATGCAAGAACGATATGGGCTCATCTAAAGCAAAAGGATATGATATGATTCAAGGATTAGAAATCAATATAGTAACTTTTTTTTTTTGCCAAAAATAGAGGGACTAAAAAGTCTGTTTCTATGCAGTGACAGAGGAGGTGAAACACTGGAAAAGCTGATACACTGAACTGCACAAACACTTATTGCAAGGCCTCCATTGAATCTGTGTGGACCACAAACACAGACTAAAGAAATCTCTCGCTCTGCGTTCCCCTAATGCTTCCCTGCGATGATCAACCATTATCTGAAGCGACGCTGCTGACGCAATAGAATGTCGGAGTATGAACTGGGGTAACGTTTACAACTTTTTACCATTATAACTGCCAAAAATATATTTACATAACAATGTTTGACATCCTCTTTACAAGGCGTAAATTCTTAGTATTGATGCAATCAATCTTTACTTTTAAAAACAATCATAGATTGATACAAGTCACGTGGACAATTTCGCTAATAGATAGATATTTCACTTTTCTCTCTTTCTCCACTTTTTTCTCCACACTCCAAAACCCCCCACAAAGATTTGCTTCAAGTTCACAGCTGTAGTGTGTGCATATGTGTGATTACATATATTGTGTGACAGAACCACGAAAAGGGCTTCTCTAATTGGAGGAGGTGTCATCAGGCTCCAGCAGTTAATCACAACAATGTGAGGAGAGAAATGCAGCCGGAGAGGAAATATCACAGAAAACCAACTCCTTTCTCCTGAAAGGGGACGTTAGCCTCTGCAGAACAACTCACAGCCTCCTGTCACACCCACGGTGACCGTATGTGACATTAAATTCAAATCATTTTTATCAGTATGCCAGCTCTCTGCGGCAAAGACAGTTACTGTAAAACTGTACTCAGCAGGACCGTGCATCTCAGTTACTGGCACCATTTGACCTGGATTGGCAGTTCAGATATAATTTGGCTCATAAATATCTAATGAACCCCTGGTTGTGGAGCAGAGCCCAGTGATTGATGACCTCTCAGGTTTTAGTAACACTAATAACAACATCGATTGCCAATTTTTCGAAGAGTTCTTCTCCAAAATGACCGTAAGTATCAGTGTGAGCCAAAGCCATTACCCAAAGTTTGTCATTCAGCATCAGAGACGAGCCAAAACTGGCCTCATCCTGTCAGCCGAGAAGATAAATTGCTTATTAACCTTTTGGGTTTATGATAATTTTATGTAATCAATCACATGGTAAGAATAGCTGCCAAATAGAGGTTGGTCTTATTTTAGAATAATAAAAGGTTGCACTCATCAGGAGTCCATTTCTTTTTGTGAAATATGTCACCAGTTGGGCTATTTTTGTCAGGGCTTTTGTTACGATGTGGTGGGAGTGTCTTTCTGTGGATCTTTGGCAACCTGGGGAGATGATTTACTAGTAGTTTGGACACGTTATGGACATTTTAATGACTCATTTATTTTTGGATGCAATATATGAAATTTTACTCCTGATGTGTCAAAAAAATTAAATAAAAAATTATGTTTCCGTCTGAATTTTGCACCTGGCAACGTGGAGACAGATTTGTGACATGCTTGGACAAAAATATTTACAGAACGTGTACATAAAAAATTATGAAAAATCCAAGTATTGTTGTTTAGTAGTTGTCCTTGAGTGATTAAATAGGGAGTTTGGGATTGTGAATTCATAACCTCAGTGTTTGCAATCTAGTATACAGCCCTGAAGAACAACAGCTGGTCTGCTCGGTGACACGTGGTTCGTCAAATCTCTGATCAGGTCAAGGAATCACATGGTGATTCAGCCGAATATTGTGTAACACTGATCATCAAACATCATTTATTTTACATTTTCTTGACCTAATTCAGGGTGTCAAAAGATCCCACAGTAGATGCAATTAACGCTTGGGTCTATCGTTGTGTAAAAGTGAAGTTTTTACCCCTTAATTCAAATAAAATTACACCTTTTTTGGTTGTGTCTTAGGTCTTTTGCCAATCAGCAAAACAGTAATTCTCTTGAAGAACCTTTAACAGCTCTTCAATATAGATTACAAAATGAAAAAGAATACATTTTTTGGCATGTTGATGAATGCTTTCACATGACGTCAGCTTGTCAGTCCTCCACAGATGCATCAGTAGGTGCTAATTCCTCATCTACCTACATAAACAACAGCCGACTGACGCCACTTTCAAGGTTTTGATGAGCTGTGTTTCCAGTTGTTCATCTGCAGCAGATAAAGGTTGATATTTTTTTGACGAAGGCAAAGAATTACTCATTTGATGACCCCTTCATTATATGAGTAATTGAACTGTGAGTTTGTACCTGGCTGCTGAATTGCAGGTATATAATTGTGTTAATGTGAGTGTTGTGGATTGTCTGCCAGCCCTCCAGCTGTGGGGGTGGTGGTGGTGGTGCAGGAGCGTAACAGAGGCTCTCTGTGAGTCATGGATGCTCGCATCACCGGGGGCTCTTCTAATGATGAAAGCACCATTGAGGCTGGGAAAGCTGTGTAGGAGTCCAGACCGGAGCGTGGACTCAGAGGATGGAGGAGCAGCACCTTGTGGGTGGCAATTTACCCACCGGCTGAGGTCTCCATCAAGCAGTGCAGGAGGCTGTGATTTCTCAAAATCAGGAGAAAACTTAAACCAGTGTGGTTGTGTAGGAGGGATTACTTAAAGGGTCAGTTCACAAGATTATTTTTCTCAAATTTAAACGAGAGAAGCATCCTTACCTGCCATATTTATTCAAAAATATTTGAAACAGCAAGAGAGAGAGAAATGTTAAACAAGCCTCATTATCTCTGGGTATTAAGGTCATTATAGTTGACAGGTGCAACACAGCTGTTAATTATTGTCCATTCACATCCCCCACTGGGTCCACCCCCACACGCACGCATCTCCCCGTATGAGTCATGAGTCCACCACGACACACGCGATGTCCTCAACATCCTGAACTCCCCCACTCCTCCCCCCTCGCTCCCGACAGTCCCAGCATCTAAGAGACAGATGAGTCAGCGGCGGAGCGTGCAGGCTTGTGCCAAGTGATCAGCTTCCTCTCATCTCCTGTCCCTCCTCCTCCCACCGCTGCCCATCTCTACCCACATGGCCCTGTCACAAAAGGCTGTTATTCATGCACCGATCACCGTCTGAGGTTTAAAAATAAGTCCTGCCAGCCTGGAAGATGTGTCCCGCTGTCATGCAAAGATGCCAAACAGCCAACTGTGATTCTCATATGCACAACGGAAGATCAAGAGGATTCTGAAGGTTTTTTAGTTAAGAAATGTTGGTGTAAAAGAAACTTGATCAGATTTTTTAAGAACCATGCTTGGCACAAATGTTCTATACTGTTCTTGCAGTTGCAGTCAGGCTGTTGTAGCCAGTGGACTTGCTGGTTTGAGAGGAGAAGAAATCCACCACTTTGTCCGCCCGCTAGTTTGTGACTGTGTCTGTTTGCTGTGTGCTGCTGAGCAGGTAGCATACAGCTGTTTTTTTAAAAAAAATCTTTTTGCTGCTTGACAAAGCTGCAGGTGTGTTAAAGTTGCCAGACAGATGAACAATGAGCTGAAACTCACAATGAAGTTCCATAAAGCCAAGTGGAGCTGCAGATTTAGGTGATCATTCTCTGTAGAAGGATACCTTTCATTGTGCAAAAACATCTCTTACAGCCATTTCATACATTATCTGTACTCTTCATCAACATCAGTAGTAATGTAACTCTTCCTCATCACAGGTTACTCCTTAAAGTTAACTGTTTTTTTCTTGGACGATCCTCTGTTTAAGTTCCCTGCGGCCTGTATCGATCTTTTATTAAAATAGAGAGTGCCCTTGCAAACAGGAATTAATGCTAACATGTTTGTTTTTTTCAAAATGTTATCTGGCTGCATTACTGTGACTGTGTCACAGACGTTTTATGTTTGCAATGCTTATTTTACCAAATTTAGGTTGACAAATTATTAATAGAACAGATGATTTTTCCATGTGTCATGGGAATAAATAATGCTACCTTGGCTAATAATAATTTGGGGTTAAGATGAAAAAAAAAGCAGTGTTCAGCTGTTCTGCAGGGGAGACTGGAGTCAAAATTTTATACTGTCTTGCATTTCTCACTTCCTGCAGAGCCTCCATTGATCTCCGTCCAAAAAACCACAACAAGCCTTAAGAGCATTTCAGGACAGTCGCCAAGATGTGCATATCCGAAGGTAGTTATGATCTACGAGGCTTTTAAAGGCCAGGGCTTCTCCAGCAGCATGTCTACATGAGAAATAAGCAAACAAGCCTGAGACAGGGATGATTACTAAGCACAAATACATCATGGGAGTGTCTCATACCAGCTTCCCAGCAGGATTAAAAGTGTTGTAGTAGGAACAGGGTGGAATAGGGATTGAAAATTATCCTTGCTTCAAGGTTCTCAGCAGGCACATCTTCAGTTTGAAGTGCAAATTGCGACACATTTTAAACTGCAGTAAACCTTCAGAAAGACACTGAGCACGCACTTCATTTTCATATAAATATTTATTGCAGAGGAGGTATCTTTTATGTACATGCTATCACAATATAACACAATATAAATCTACCAAATATTCCCATATATCGATGCTATAAGCTTGTCATAGAGCAATAGTCATAACAAGCACATAATACAGTGGGTTAGGGACAGTATCACTCACTATACAACTTGTAACAGTCCATGAAAGATCTCTTTTTTTTGTTCTTTTTTGTTCTATCAAGGGCAGTGAAACATCGGTCCTATTTTTTACTCTTTTTTAATTCATGCAGAAGCCACAAGATTTACGACGTTACAGTATTGAATAGTAGTAGTAGCAATAGTAGTAGTTGTATTTGCCATTGGGTGACTTGGTTTGGTCACGAGAGAAGAGAAGTCATGTTTAAATGGAAGCAGCTAGCCAACAGGACGCAACCATGGTAAAGATCCGACTGGTGGACAAAGAGCTACAGGACACAGTATCGACTATGTCAAGATGGTACAAGAACAAAGGTCTCCATTTGCACACCCAAGTAAAAAGGTTGGGGTTTAAACTGTCACTGATTCATTGATGATACAGCTAAAGTACAATGATAATCTCCAGAGAAACAGACAGTAAGACACTGGTTATGTATGCACAATTTAATACAAAGACAGCTATGGACTGACTGAACCAAAGAATGCTACAGCTAGCATACTATCTGAAGTTGTGCAACAGAGAAGACTGACTGAACATGTGGCGCATTCCATAGTACACTGGTGGGATATTGCATTGGTATTATTTTCTGCTCTCAGACAGTATAACTGTAATCATGTTTTCTTTGAGCTTCACCTATCTCTGATGTGGAAATCTCATGGGCCAAGTGCGGAAAAGATGCAAATCAACATAAATAAACCCAAACTGGTTGGTAACACTTAATATTGAGATAAACATATTCAACATCGGCTAGCTGCTTTCTAGCATGTACATTAGAAACACATTAGTTCTTTACTGATCAATATAAAGCACTCATTAATGCCTTATTCTTGCGTTTTCTCCATAGACTTTACTGACCGTGACCTCACCCCCAGGTTTCTGAGAGCCATTGTGAAGTTCAGTGGTGATTCCAGCTGTCACCATCTTGGAGGAGCTTGACTCAACTCCCGGCTAATCAATAAATGGGAGACGAGATGGAGCACGGGTGGAGCACGGGTGTAACACAGACGTTGTGGATGGTCGATTAGTGCAATTAATCACAGAGCAAGCCATAAAATTTGTCTGATGTTTGCATTAGCAATTTTTAAAAATGCACCAACCCCACAAACACAGCCAAGGGGTTAAGTTCAGCACACAGCTGGCTGGCAGATGTCACTCAAAGTGGCAGCTTGCGCACAACCTCAGACCTTAATATTACTGAAACGAGTGAGTGAAGAAAAATCAGAAATAGGGAAATTAGCCATTGAGAGCAAAAAAAATTGCTTGAACCACCTGTATATATATGTTTTTATTTCTGTTGTAAAATTGGGAATTTTATCATGGGGCTCTGTGGAGTTTGACTCACTTCTGGATTCAGTCTCAAGTGGACTTCCAAAGAACTGCAGTTTTTGACACTTTGGTGTTGGCCTCATTTTTTTTAGCCACGAAAGTAGCAGCTTAGTTTTCCCCAAATAACTGCCTAATGGCTCGTTATTGATAGTAATTAAGGAAGGTGTTTTATATGAATTACACTCTTAATAAACTAATCCTACCTACAAATATAAGGCATTAATAAGTCCATTATACAGACAGAAAAAAGCCAATATGCTACATGCTATTAGGCAGCTAGTTAATGGTAAATATGAGTACTTATATAAACTAATATAAAGTTTTACTTAATTGTTTGGACACAAGAAAGAAATACATTCTTTGCTTGAGAACATGAGAATATATTGCTTGTTTTGGGACTTTTTTTGGATGAACAAATTATTATTTTTTTGTTTCAGAGCCTGTATGACCTCAGTCTGAAGTCATATGTATTTCTAAAATAATGATCATCAAACAACACATTATTATTTAAAATAGCTTTCCTACAAGGACAAAACAGAGGCTTGATTTAAAAATATACAGCATATTATTCATCACCCAGGACAGTAAAAAATTCAATGCGGCAGTGATTCCAAAGACTAAAGTCACTTTAAAAAAGGCTTTTGAAATGTCGTTGCTGTCATACAAGGGATCCCCTGGTATGATCCCGCATCTGCAATGCATATGATGGATGACGCCTAACATGTGGTTCATAAATATCATATAGGTCCATCAAAGCATTACAATCAATCCATGCACGTTGACAGATCCTCTCAGACAGCGTTCCTAAAGGAGCTCATAAAGCAGAGGTGGTGACAAATCTCACACTGTAAGGCAAACACTCCACATTTGACATACTTCATGCAAGCCCCCCACAGGTCAGTGGCAGAGGTAATTTCTCACGAGGTGGAGGCAGACACAAGATGTTGCATCTAAATCATGTTTATGGAACCTAGCTGTGCATTGTGTGGCCACATTACGAACAAAATCCAATAAGAAAGGCTACTAATATTCGTCACTGGGTTATTTTTCAGTTGAGCTGTGAAAAGGAATTTAGCAGTGAACTGTATTTTGACTTTGTAAAATTCTCACTGACAAGTACTGTTTATTTTTTTTAACCACGATTAGTAAAGACTCCTACAGAGCTCAGATATTGAGGAATTTGACAGCAGTTATAGATAATTACAGTCAGACTAACACTCAGTGATACCATGTAATTCTCACAAGAGACCATAAAGTACTGTAGATGCTATATTGATACATATTTTTCCTCATGACTGCAACTATTGTCAGGTTTTCAACAGTTAATGTAAGCGGCTGATCTCTTTTTTTTCACTGTAATCCCAGGATGGAAAGTGCACGATGGCTATTTAAACATTTTGATACAAAACACTGAAGAAATCAAAACCTTTAAAAGGTTTAATCAGATAATGAATTGATAACCATATTGCTAAGCCTAATTCTAAAAGTGATCAGCTTAAGTAATCAATTGGGCTTCAGCCTACTTGCATTAAACCGGGAAGGACATGCATTACACTATTTTCAATACAGAAACACAAACTAAAAAATAATAGCAATTTAATGCTTTTCCTTTAATATTTCAAAAATATTATATTAAGTATTAGTGGCACTACACTCATACCATATTATGCCACATAGAAATAATATAATTTCGAAATATTAAAGGATAGTGTTGCTTTACAAAAAAGTGTGGGTTTTATTTTGATAGTTAAGACCATTGTTTGTTTGTTTGTACATATGTCTGTCTGATTACAACATGGACTTTAGCGATGTTGCCTTGGTTACAGGTTCTAAAACTCAAAAAGATCCAAGTTATAATGAACCAAAATGATCATTTAAGCAGCTAGTTTTATCAGCTGGTTGTAAATAGATCGG
>JAQFJA010000013.1:4925661-4936627 GCA_029874485.1 Naso brachycentron | reverse complement strand
CTTGGATAAGAGGCGAAACGTCTTCCTAGACAAATACAAGTCCAGTTGCCTACGATTCAATTTGCCCAGAGAGAACATGATCAGAGCATGACATTTGTGATGAAGAAAAGTTCAAAATCTATTTCTATTTAATGGGAACTTTAATTTATGGGGTTGAATAAAGTGCTATTTACTGATTTCCTCTCTGAATCTTTCCCTCCATACCAAGAGCTGGACACAAACTAAAATGTTAACTTTATCACCTTAAGACCAATGTTCCTCTCTGCAAATGTCCCCTTACTCTTTGGCTTTTTAATGTCATGTTTCTTTTTCTCTCCTGTCATATCCTAACCCAATAAGTGATGACATAAATGCACAAAAAGAACCGTGTAGGAACTGCTGACTGAAAACAGAACATGATATATTCAGTTTTTCAGCATTGCTCATGGAGTGGAAAGGCTGATTCAAAAGTTGCATAATTAGTCTAAGATTTATCTTCAGGATGTTCCTGTAATAATCTGGAATGCTTTTAACAACTTCTTGTACATTTTTACTTATTTTCAAAATAGGTAAAACAGGAACAAAACCTTGGAAAGGAAGGCAACTTGTGGAACTTGATCAACTTTTCTTCCAAGTCACCATACTAATAGTAAAAGGTAATATTTAACGATTTCAAAGTGGAAAAAAAAGTGTACATCAATAATTATATTTTCAGTGGTCCATTAAGGTTGAGTGTCATGCCTTCTTGCTTGATGTGCTATCCTCAAAGTCCCAGGGACAAACATCTGCCTTTTTAGCAGCACTTACAACCCCACCTTTAGGATTTAGATTGCCCTGTTTTACTACAGAGGCACTTTTGTCTGTACCTTTCTTTTCTGATGTATCCTCAAAATCCCACGGACAGACTTCAGCCGTTTTTGCTTTGGCTGCTCCAACATTTGCACTTTTCCTTTTTTCTATCAATGGCACTTCCTGATGACTCTCTACATCCCACGGGCATACCTCCGCCATTTTCAGTTGGCTCGTGTGCTTCTCAGAGGGTTTACTCGTGTCCTTAGCTCTTGTTCTACTTTTCTCTTCATCAGTGTCTTTTGATTTCTCTTTCTCAGCTGTTCTTGTGGAAGGGGTACCCTTCTTTTTTGAAGGGGATTCCTTGGTTTTGGACGCTCTAGATGGACTAGGTGTCCTCTGTCCAGAATTTGGAGATACGGCAGTGTTGTCATAGTCCCAGGGACATACATCGGCTTTTGAAGATGGTAGCTGGAGTGAGCCCTCTTTTTTTGATGGATCTGAAAGGGTATTTCTTCCTTTCCCATCCACAGGAGAGGTGCCTTTTTTTTGTTTTGTCTTATCTGGTGAATGAGCTAATTCTGCTGTTTTTTGGGGCTCTTCAAAGTCCCATGGGCAAACCTCTGCCCGATGTGTTTTGGAGCTCTCTGTTGTAGAATGAGGCTGGATCTTGACAGGTTTGCTTGCCTGACTGTATATTTGTTGCTTTGAGCCTTCTATTTGACTACCTTGACTTTCACTTCCTTCTTCCCATGGACATACCTCTGCTCGTGCAGCACCTGTCCTCTGAATTTCCTTGGAATGGCGGCCACTTGATGGAGACTGATCTGAAGCTTTCTGTTTCTGCTGCTGAGATTTATCTCCCTTGGTGCTACCTCCATGAACTGTTGTGGTTTCTTTTGGTGCTATCGATACATGCTTTTGGACCTTGTTTTCAGATGGTGTTGGGAGATCCTCAACTTCCCAGGGACACACTTCTGATAGATCGTAGAGATCCTTTCCCTTGACTGGATCAGAACAGATTGTAGGCTGGCTGCCACCCACTTGCTGTTTCATGATCCTTCCTTTCGCAATACTCTGTTTGTAGTCAACTGACTGGCTTATAATCATCTTGGGTTGGCATTCATTTTCTGGTTCTGCATTGGTCCTTGTGTCTTTGCTCTTTGGCTGACTCTTCTTATTGCTATCCTCTGTGCCCTGGGTCTTTCCTGTCAATCCTAAAGTCTTCTCTTTGGCGCTGGCAATGACACTAAGGGACTTCTGCAGCATGGATGCTCTAGGATGGATTGGTTTCTTGTCTGCAGTGAGGTTATGGGCGCTGGCTGACTTGCAGACCAAAGGAACTGATTCTGTAGATTCACTGGGGGCATTTATATTCTCACTGGACTTCTTCTTAACCAGCTTCTTGCCAATAAGTGTATCCAGGAGGGAGCCTTCAGCGGTGGTCACCTCCATCTTGTCTGTCGCTGAGCTGTTGGAGTCTTCACTCTGGTCACGGACGTGGTCGTAGCTGCTGTGTGACTTCTTGAGGGAGAACACCTTGTTCTTTAGTGTCTCCTCCTTTGCTGGCTTTACTGTGTGAGTTGGATCAAAGGGGTTCTTCTTCAACATGCAGATGCTGTTACGGTTGCTCCCATGTTCTCCAGCCTCCTTATCCTCACGGCTGCATTGCCGGTGCACCGATTCCGGAATCTCAGTGATGCGCCTCATCAGGGAGCGACCCAAGCCTTTCTTTGAGCTACGCTTCTTCTGGAGGTGAGGGTTGTTTGCCAGCATCTTTTTCCTCTTGTAAATTTCCAACTGGGAGTAAAGTTTCTTCAGCTCCTCCTACATAAAGGATAGACACAGAATGATCAGTTGCTCATTTGGAACAAAAATTATATTTATACCGCTTTAAAAAGTTTTTATCAATTAAGACACTGTTACAAAAAAGCAGACATTCTACTGCACAGAAAACATGCAGTACAAATTCATGACACGTGACTACAAACGATTATTAAATAATGCACTACGTAATGTCACATGCGTGCAAAAAAAAGCTAAGAGAAGACAGTCTTGGACAGCATCAAATAAGGAAACGAGTGTGTTTTAATGTTAGGTCTGAAACAGCCTCTAAGCTTTGGTGTTGAGTTCATCGTGTTTCTTTCTCTATGCCCATCTGATGCAATTAATTCTCTCAGGTAGCTGGATATAATTGTAAGATCACTCTGGTAAATTGGCTTGACCAAATCTTTTGGGAGAGAGACTTCTTCAGCTCTAACAGACAAACAGAAATCTCTGCTCACGTTGGTACGTTTTTCCCAAAGACTGTCGCAAGACCTTACGCCACAGCCATTAATAGAACTGAGATGGCCCATTTCTTCAGGTGTCTGCAATAAAGAACTGCCATTGCTCAGTATTTGTGGAAGATTTCACCAGGTTATACAATGGAAAATGAAAGGTTAGAGGAAACACCACCCACCCGAATGTCCTCAGGATCCAGACTGTGTTCGCTCCATGCTGATGTGATGCTACTATTAAGATACGACCCAGAACGACCCATGTCCAGCTCATCCTCGTAGGCCTCAGAGGCTATATCATCTCTCATGTGGGTGCCAGCAAACAGGAACTGGTTGAAGAGCAAAAAAACGAACGATTGGTTGCTGCACTGTTTCAAAAAAATCTAATTATAGAGCAACAAGCTGAACAGCGTAATACTGCTGCCAATGACTTTTATCCCAATGTTGTTGTAAATTAAATAACAATAGGTCTCATATTTTATTACTTTAAATTGTAAACAGATGTAATCCAAAACTGTCTGTCGGAGCCTGTCTGTTGCTCTCACCCTAAAGCCCACGGGTTCCTACTGAAGATGTAAAAATGTGCTATAAATATGTAACTAAAAACGTGTTGTGTTTGATGTGTTTTTAATATTAGTTTTTCCAACAAAAATAATAAATCATGGCACAGAGGAATAAGATAAATCAGGATTTGGATACACAGATATTACAGTCCTGTGTTAAGCATGTGTGTTAATGGTATTTGTTGACAGTAAGCAAATATATAAACATTGACAGCTTTATCCTTTCATTTATATTGCACTCTCTAAAAAGAAACAAATGTAGGAATTTAAAAATTAATTAAAACAGTGGGAAAAATTTAATAAAATAAAATGTTTGTTTCAATTAGCAAAGAACTGTTATGTGAAACATGACTAGCGACGCTTACCTTTGGGATGAGTAGTAGACCTAATGTTACTGTAACTGTTAAATGGGTGTGGGTGAAAAACAGTAGCAGCATCCAGTCTGGATGGAGCTCTGAAGCCAGAGTAAACCTGTCAGGATGTGAAGAACAAAGAGCAAAGATATAAGGGAAGATAGATACAGGAAAAAAGAAAGAAATTAAATCTGGTTTAATTAATACAAGAGCAGGAACATCAAGATGTCGAGCCAATTTTACTGGGTGCAAATGCATTGCTTTTGGTCACCCTGTATATCTATAGTAATAATGCAGAGTCATTAATCGAAGCTGCTCAACCACACCACGGTCATTGACAGTGAGCTAAAACTACATACATTAAGCGCTGTAAAATATTAATAAATTAAACTGTGATATTCATGCACATTGTTATTTCTGCAGTAAACCTAAACAGTTGAAGCCTGCAGAGACAGAGACCTGCAGACTTAATGTGCTTTCAGCCAAAGTAGATTTATACACTGTCTGTCCGGGCGTCAATTCCACTGCCTCATATAACGTTCCACTTGGGTGATTCTTTTGCCAGCAAGGACACAATATTTCCCTCTTTCTTTCAATTGGATTCGCAAAATAGGGGGAGTGACCTTGATCTGGTCACAAGATTCGGCCTATTTATACATCAGACAGTAATACACAAGGCTGACAGTGGCGCAGCAGTTGGTGAACAATGAGATAATTACTGGCAGAAACAATAGCGGAGCGAGGAGCAGCTCCAGCCTTTCATTTTTAAAAGACCTAACAGGCTTTCAGCACAGTGAGACCTCATGTGCGCTAAGGATATGAAGGTATGTCCTGTCAGATGCTAACGTGACCACTAGAGAAACTCTATCCAAGCAAATGTCATCTAGCAGCCTCATTACGCTGGTGAAGTCGGCAAATGGCTAATTAACGAACAGTTACTGTGGTAATAGCTTAGAGGCATGTATAAAGGCAGAGGCCCAGCATATGAAATGTCCCAACGCTTTGAAGTCCTCCCTCATTCATGTTTTGTGAGCAGTTTCTGTGCAGATGAGGATTTAATAACCTTGGCATGCTGTCTCCTCTCAGCCTGCAGCATCTCACTGAAACACTCCCCATCACTCACGCCTCGACCTCCAAGCTATTACATTCCCTTCGTTTTTCTCTCAGTTTCCAATTCACACCTGGACTTGGCTGAAACCTGATGACTATCACAGCAAAGAAGGAAGCCTGAGCTTTAACAGGTCACTGAGGGATCAAATAGTGAGTTCTGTGAGTAACACAAATGGACGCCAGATGCCTTTAACAAGCCCCACTGTACGCCATAGTCTCTGATGGAAGCCAGTGAGGACAACAAACCACAACTATACAATTAATTAGGCGTCTCATCGGACCATTTTCTGCGAAGAAAAATAACATAACAAGGCTAAGAGGCAGATAAAAGGAGTTTGGAAAGAATTAAAAAAGTGCAAGATGTTCAAATACCGTCAAAACGGTTAAAAAGTCTGATTTCTTTTAAGAAAGTGTAAAGCTATGTCAATGATACACAGTTTATTAATAATGGGGCTTAATTTTTAACTAGAATATGACTGCTAATAATTCAAGCTATTTATGCTGTCTTGAAAAAAACATAAATCATCCTGACATGGTTCATTAGTAAATAATGTGATGGAGCCGAGCTCTCAATTAGGGGGACTCCAGCTAGGAACGTCTGCGGCGGTGTCAGCTGAAACATCTCATTTATAAACTGCACGGTGCAGCTATTTGATATGTACACTGGAGGGAGAGGGACGATTTAAATACAATGGAAAACAACTCCCGGATGAACAGAGCCTTACGCGGTTGCCTATACTTGATGGAAATGAGACAATCTACTTGAGGACAGACACGTCAAAATGACAACAGCAAATATCAAATCAGAGACGATGATATTAAATGTGGAGGTGGCTCATGTGAACATGTAAGTGACAATATCTGTTTAAGAGGACGTGTTTGTTGGGAATTATTTTTGTCTTATCATCCTTGGAACCATTAATGTTTGGAGGTTACTACACAGGACTATTATCATAGTGTCAGTAATTGATATCACTGACTGATTTACACTTGACTGTCCTACTTTAAAGGGGCAGTTCACAGAAATGACTGTACAGTTAAAACTTAAACCACTTAAATGATTTGTAAATAATCAGTATATAATGTGTTATAGTAATGTTCAGTCAATTATTAGTCATTAGTAAATGATGCACCAATCATTCACAAAACTGTATATTTGTAGATGGTTAATAAGTGCTATGTTAACATATCACAAATGGTTGGAAGCCATCTATAAACTTTTAGTAAATCATTAAATGCTCATTAACAAATCATTGATAAATTAAGTAATCACTTCATGAATCATGGATCACTGGAATGGGCCTATCCCACAAATGTGTTGTACCAACTGTAATATCAGTATCTCTACACACATTTGTTAATCATAAACAAATCATTTGTAAATGATCAGTATATTATTTGTTGATGTTTCAGTAATTACTATAATTTTTAAGCTACATTTATAAATGATTTAGTTAGAGGATTCAGGTTGGTCAGTGTTAATACAAACGTAAGTGTTTTTGCTTTATTATACTAATATAAGTGTCATTTTTTTGTATGTTAATGAAGACAATGTTTGTTATGAATTTGTGTGCCTATATGTGTGTTTGTTTGGTGTGGACCCCAGGAAGATTAGCTGATTTCCACAGCATCAGCTAATGGGGATCCTTTAAATAAACAAAAAACAAGCAAATTCAACCATTATCAATCAAATACATTTATACTCAACCCAATAATCTGTATCTAGAGTCTTATTTGGTGACTAGTAAACTTAGCAAACTTTAGCTAGATATGGCTTTAAAAGTGATGTTACCAGGTAAGTTCATGAATTGTATGCCTTGTGCTAATGTTACAATACATTACAATATATTCTAGATTAAACCTTGATTTTGTATTTGATTTAGGGTGGCCTCCATTAATCAGAAGTTGTATAGTTTGTTTTGCACAATCAGTCTGAAGTCCATTTTAGTTTCTCAATTCAATCTCATCATTTCATTAAGTATTAAGGAAATAAGAAAAGCAAAGTACCAAAACTCATCTATGGCATCTGATTTATTTGTTGAGATTTTTTAAACCAAATTTTTCAATGCTGATGAGATAAAATGAGATGAAAAACTATACACATTGATCGATAACACTAAAAATAAGGTAACTGATTGTTTAACTGACCTCTTGACTAGTGGGTTGTTTTAATTCACATATACTCACCAGGAAACCAAATCACGGGGGAGGAGTTATTACCTGATGACGTAAAATATCGCCGTCAGAATGAGTTCGTTGTGAACAGCGATGGCCATGTAGCGAGGCTCGTGGAACGCCGACGGCACTGTCCGCACAGCGTAACACAAGTAGATCGCCCACAGCAGGAAGAGGAACTCAGCTATGAAGCAATGAGAAAAAAAATGAACACAATGAATGAGCCAATAAATAACGTCTGTGCAGAGCAAATGCTTTACAGGCCAAACAGGGTTCAAACCACTTCACAGTTCAGTGCTCTCATGGAGCTGCTGCACACTGTTGTACAACACATGTATATGGCAAAACGACTCGTCCACCACAAGCTGTCAAAGCTATTTGCACCAGCTGTGGTTGTATTCTCTTGACAATAAAACGAATCCCCCAGCACTTCCATGGCAACTACATAATGTCGCTAGGTAGCCACCTCAACAGCAATAAACACGCTGTTTTTTTTTTCCATGAAAACCTGGTGCCATTATTTTGACATCCATGCTGCTGCTGCCTGACTGTGGGGCTGCAGGTGAATCAACAGTAAGCATTAAATGGTATTGGTCTGTCACACAAATGTTTTTTTGTTGTGGGCTGTGTGAGGGCATGTGATGGTCAAGATAATTGAAATCAATTAATGGAGATCTTTAGTACCTAAGGTCATGATTTTTGAGACTGATTTCACCAAAATGCATCCAGATGATCATAGTAAATCAAAGAGCTACCAGCTTGCAAATGCTGCAAAAAGACAGTTCATCTTTGTTTTATGTGATTCCTAAAATATTTTAATCTTTTAACATATTATTTTGGTTGGTTTTGGTTTCCAGTTAAAATCAACTTGTTTCCACTGTTTTCAAGAAATAGGTGGACTTTTGACAGCTTTTTCAAAAAAGACCAAAATGCCTAAAAAAGAATCATGTGGCTGTATTTCTAAACAGGAAAGAATAAGACAGGTCATTGCATGACCTGGAAAATTCAATGGGTTGTTGGAAAAATATTGGGTTAAAGTTTCACTAATAGCTAATAACTCATCCACTAGTTTTATGGCAGTAGTAAGATAAAGTTAAGTTTACCAGGTTGTGAAAAACTTCTTTGTCTCATGTATGTTTTCCTCCGGTGAGCCACTTGCCTTGATTTTTTTAGCTATTCAAAGCATCTGGACCTTTACTAAAATCATGTTAATGTTTCTTTTTGCAGATGACTGAGTCATTTTTGTTGATGTCTTATTAAAAAGTGTGAAACCATTAAAACTTTTTTTTTACTAAATGTAAGACACTTTAAAAAGTCAGCAAGAAAGTCACAGAAATGTAACTGAATGAAAATAATATTTTACATTAAATGAACCTGCATTTTTATTTTGCAGTACATCATTGCTGCTTTGAAACTACCTTTATGCATGTAAAGTGTTTTGTAATTAGACCACTGACTGCGAGTGCTTGCAGGTGAGGATTTCTAAATTAGAAAGATTTATTGCTTTTGTTGACCAGCTGACGTCAGAGCCGCCTCCCTATGCCGACCTATTTTTACCTCCCAATAAACAGGATTAAAATGTGCCTTCAGTATACAGTATCTCAGCATGTGGGCTCTGTTGGGGGTCCATCTGTTTTCCCAGAAGTCAAAAAGGACCCTGGTTCTCGCTCATAAAGCCTGAGTCAGCAGATGTTTACAAGCATGTGAAGATGCTGCTCCCTTCTGAGCATCTTTGATTTCTCATCTGTCTTTATCTGCTGCTGGTTGCCCTCTTCCCTCTGTGCACAACACAGGCAAGCTTCCAAAAGTGTGGCACCAGTGGAGAGGATTAATGTCTAATTTTGGGAAATGTAAGAGCGTTGCCAAATGTGGATGGAGGCAAATTGTCTTACTCATCCAACTCATCTTTCACCTTCATATTCCTCACTCTTTGAATGTCAAATTCTATCACGCCTACAAATTAATTCTTGATTTTATGCCATGAACACCCTGAATAACCTGTGTTCTCTCACGCGGACAAGCTCAGTGTATATAATCAATTGACAACAGCCTAAGGAGGCAGAGGGCTCACCGACAGCCATCATGTAGTCCCACCGATCCAACAGGCACATGCTGAACTGCAGCCCATCGGGCGTGTAGCCCACATCAATGAGAGCCAACTTCCTGTCCGGGTTCTGACAGACGGCAGATGTCCAAGCCACCAGGAACCAGCAGACGATCAGCAGGATAATGCCCAGCAGACGCAACACTCGCCAGCTGGTCATATAGGGGATCCTCTGGGCTGTGCGGGACAGGAACACCTTCAGCACCCTGAGAGGAGGAGATGAGAGGCTCACTTTAAGAACATAGCAAGAAAACAAAATGTAATCATTAAAGATTTTGGCAAAATCATTTTAAAAAGCAGAGATGGCATCAAAAAGGTGAAAATTTTCAGCCTTTCTGTCTTTTCACCCTCTTTACTGAACATGCCTGAGGCCTGCTTGTCTTAGTGAGGAAAAAAACAAGCGCTAGAGGGAGTTTATTTTGTGGTTGTAGTGAATTCTGGTCCATTGAGGTTACTTTACCTCTGGCGTTGTTTATGATAAACTCCTCACGAAATGCCCGATAAGCATGTAAAATATGTGCAGGTAGTAACTCTGGTTCTTTGATTGCTAGAGCTGGACACCAAAACTTTGGAACCGCTCTAACCAGGACACCAACACCTTTTAGTTGTTCATTTGAAATCTTTGCTTTCTCTTGTGGCTTTGTAAATACTGACCTGTCACAAGACACAACTGTGTTTGCATCCCATTTCATACCATCTGTTTATATTACTTCCTTCCTTCATTCAACTTTTTCTGTCCAATTTCTGATTACTGCCTGACCAATATATCTGATATCTGTCTATCGCGGATGTTTCGGTATCAGCATTTATGTTCTCCAATTTGTGCTGATATTAAAACTTTTTTCAGGCTGAAAGAAAAAATGCTTGGACTAGTGATTTAAAATGGTGCAATTATGTAGTTTGTCCAGCAGGGGGTGGTCTGATATTTTGATAGCTAATGAGAGAAGTGTTTACTGTTCAGTGCACTGATGTTTGGAATAAAGTTTGTTAAAATATAAGAATCCTGCTTCCATTACCTGTCTTTGTCATAAGTATTTAATGCATTTAGCAGATATTATAAAATATCGGCCAATATATCAGAATTTTCTTGTTCTTTAATATCGCTATGGGAATCAGCCCCAGAAATCCCTCGTTGGTTGGGCCCTGTTACTGATTCCAGTATCTCAACTAAGGACACTGAAATACAGCTACCAATCTCATACAGTGTTATTTTTAATTTTTTAATTTTTTGTGTTTTAACACTGAACAAAAGCCGAGTGGACACGCACAACCAAACCAAAGAGGGCAGGTGCTGGGCCGAGTGTAAGTGTGACAAAGAAAAAAATGTCTCACACACTGCAGGGCTCCAATATAGCAGAACTATTTAAGACACTAAAGTGATGTTTCAAGCAAACTTGCTCTTCATCAGACTTATCTCATCTCATCTGTGTTAGAGAATAATTTCACTTTTCTATAGGTTAAGGGTCAATCCCTCTGTGTTTCTGTTAGATTACTGCAGGAGACAGTTATCTGTTTACTTTCTCTCTGAGGAACATGTTAAGGTCATGATCACTCTCTGGCGGGTTGCAGACACAGCTGTAGAGTTAGATGATAACAGCCACCGTCACTGGATAA
>JAQFJA010000013.1:4906503-4921186 GCA_029874485.1 Naso brachycentron | reverse complement strand
TCGTCCCGCGCCTCCCCTGAAGTGCTCTGGCGCCCCCCAGGGGAGGCCCGCCTCACACTTTGAAAACCACTGACCTAAACACAAGAATTTCCTCCAAGCACCAGGTGTACTTTATGTTTAGTGCTAGCATGCTAGTGCTGACAACATTCAACTAGCCAAAATGCATTTACCTCAAAATTCTTTAACTTTCAACTTTTTGCATATTCATTCAAAGAGTTGAACTGCACATGTGTGTGATTTTCAGGCAGTTTTCATGCTGTGATTTGGTACCATCTTGATTTGATTGGTTTATTTCAATTCTGGCAAATATACTTGGTTTCCATGCAGCTTAAACCACCCACTGGTCATTCTAAAAATACTTAATTTTTGCTCAATATTACAGAATATGATGAGGCCAATATTGTGGTTCCTGTACTCTCTGTAACACAAAACCAATGATCCTTTTCCTCTGGACTCTCAGTTCTCCCCAGACACGATAAGGTATATCCCACACTCCAGTGTCCTCACAGCAGTGTCAATACTTCTTTTAAGGAAAAAATAAGCACAGTCTTTGTCCTCAAATGACGCCATGACCCTGAAATTCATGACACAAGCCATGCATTTTCCATCAGCTGAGTTTCTGGGAAAAGATTGGCCCTCGGCCTCTGACAGGTTTCTCTTAACACCCGTGTGCATAAAGAGTGAGATCAGATTCTGCCCCCCCCCACACCCCCCTCCCATTTTCTTTTCAAACTTACCATTAATAATCAATGCTAAGTGCTGGGAATCTTAGATTCAGCACTGTGGGAAAGGAAAGGGATCAGGTGTTATTCCAGGACGTGTGTGCGTGCGTGCATGTGTGCAATCGTGCACGTGAAGGGATTGAGAGGATCAGGGTGCTGCATACCTTTCTAATGGACATCAATATCGAGGAGACAATTATCAACACACTTACTACTCTTCAGCCTGCCTCTCCCTGCTCGCCTCGTCTCAGTTACAGCATGAGTAAAGGCTTCTGGAAAATGCTGAGCGAGCATTGCCGTCATCAAGCAGCCAAAGCTTCAAATTAGTTAAATTATTTGATGTTTTAATGATATCAGATCAGCGTTACACAGTTTATCACTGGCACTGAGGACGTTTTAAGGAAATATCTGGAGTTTTGTTTTGTTTGCGGGCAGGCAGGTGAACACGTCCCAGCTGGATGTCCGCCATGATCATTATTTTCGTCTGCTGGCCTGGTCTCCAGTCTCCCCAGACACCTGATTTAACACAAGCCGCCTCTGCATCCACCCTCCAAAACAACTTCTTGTCATGTGGAAACTACAAACCAGGACAGTGTGTAGACACACACCTGAGAACAGAAAATGTTACTTCCTGGGGCAGATGAAACTTATTTAAGTTGTCTGGAAGACTGCACGACGACTAAATGGCTGACAGAGACACTCCCCCATGCCTCATATTTCTTGTGATGCCTTTCTTGTGATCAAATGACGTTACAACAACTTTGGAGGACAGGACTGATTTTTCTGCCAAACCTTTCCCCTTCTATTCAAAATGGACACAAAATTTAAACAAGATGTTTTCAAAATATGAGCTAATTAACTGCTAGGAAATGAAGGCTAGCAGAATCATTTAAGGAACAGTTGGACATTTTGGAAAATGTGCTTCAACACTTCTATTGTGTCTGTACAATAAATATAAAGTTGGAGCCAGCCAGCGGTTAGCTTAACTCAGAAAAAAGACCGAAAAAAAAAAGGAAAACAGCTAGCCTTGCTCTGGCTAAAGGAAAGAACGTCTAGCTACCAGCACCTCTAACACATAATTATTCATATTTGTTTGTTTAATATATAAAATATATAGTTATCTAACCTTTATATAAATAATACAAAAATCTCTCAGTATAATGCAATATAATATGTCAGCACCGTTAACTACATCCTCCAAAATGACCATATATTGAATAAACAACAATCAGATTTTACTTTAGTCCTTACAAGTATCACATACTTCCATTACATAACGCCTTAGCTGATGTTTTCTTTCTTAAAGGATGCACATGGACTGTGGAGAAAGACGTTCTGTATTAATCCTGACAGCTGATGCTACAGCACATAGGGACTTTGTTAATGCTCTCATCAAGTCTGACTCCTAGGATCATGACTAAGCAGTGTTTCGTTTTTGGACGATGACGGGACATGATGGTTGATGACGGTAACATCAGCTGTTGTTGAAAGTTTGAACCTGTGATGGGGGGGAGTAAAAGGAAGCTTCCTGAGCCACCACATCAAAGTGCTACCCACTGAGTGCAAAATGTTTAAGACAGAAATAAAGCTGGCCCATTTAATATTTTTTCCGAATGTGATGTTTTGTTTTGTTTTCAAATGTTAAAGACAAATTAACACCAGAGCACTTATTGAAAATACATGCACGAGCCATGTGTCATTGTTCTGTCGAGTAGGATATTTTTCAAGGATCGAATGAGGAGTGATGGGAGTGTGATGATGATGATGGTGATGTAAGCCAGTCAGCTGTGGTGAAAGCAGCAACTTTTCATGAAGTTCTTGTGATGCTGGCCTCTGTGTTCGACTGTCCTGCAAATCTCACCGATACTAATTTCCTACTTCTGTTTTATCTCTTTTTTCTGTCCATTCTAAAAAGACTGTGGACAGTTGCCTCTTAAGAATATTATATCGTAACTTTAAGAGAGCTGTGCACACTGCACTTTTTTTTTACTTTTGGCATTCACACTGCTAGTAGGAACCCCCTATGCAAGTTATTTAAACTGTCTGGCAGTTGGTATACTAATGTCATTTCTATGTGACTTACAATGTAACGTCACAACAACATCAAATGAAGGCTAACATTACTGCATGACCACTCCAGGATGTGGCAATAACGTGTCATGAATCTCACACCGAACACTATTACATCTCAGACAAGATACGACAAACGACAAAACATGACAATCTTGTTACGAGTCGGGTTTTTTAAAATGCCGATTGCTGACGCTGGCTCCTAAATTGGACCCACCAATTTACGCTTACTTAACTATAGCTTCTGATGTGCTGCGAAAGTACCTACTGTGGAGTTGGAGCCTAAAAGTTTCCTCAAAACGTACCTCTGAGAGCTATAATAGTTCACGGCTCCTGCAGTACAGATGCAATAAAACAGGAGGTTTTCAGAACTAAGTTCCTAGAACTAATAAATGGTTCCTGTGGTCTGACAACGTAATTTGTTATGCTGCAGGAACTTTTTACTATGCGGACATCATAACCGCTCCTCAAAACTGAAGACAAACATAATGATTCCTAAAATAAATGCTTTGCAAATATTTTATCAGGAAGGAAGTGATTTACACATTTGTTTAGCCTGAAGCGTGCACACAAATGGGTTTTGTTGAGTAACACTGGATGTAAACATAAATCTTATTTGTTTACACAATAAAAATTCCCCAGAGCACATTTAAAGTTTTCTGTAAAACATTAGTTTCATTACATCTGAGTTCTAAAAGAAGAATAATGTGGTAACTGCTTTTAAAAAACAGCCTTGTGAGAAAGACGACAGGGTTTAAACTTTCCTCTCAAGTGCTTAGTTTTCATTCTTCTTCACTTTTCGTGTGTCCAACATCATGAAAGCCTTTAAGGACGGACTGTCCAAAAGTGTCCCTCATTTCCAACATTGATTGTGGCCACATTAAAACTTGGCACAAGTTTGTTTGAGGCGTACTGAGACCATAAATGTGACCTTAATTAAAGTGCAGACAATAACCAGATTCATCCCATAAAAATCAACACAGGTTTCAGCAGCTAACTTTGTCATGAAAACACAAACTCTGACACTCTGTAGTCCCTAAAGGCTTCATGTGAGGAAGGTAACACACCCTCAGCCACAATATGAAGCCCAACTGGATGCACCACAGAGCATATACAAACAATTTTGTGCTAGACCGCTCGAGATAATTAGCTCCGGCTGTAGGGCAAACAGGAGATATCCAACAAATAACAGAAAGAAAACGGGTGGATTTTTTATTCGACTATGGCAGTTTGCGAAAGAGCATCGAAAAGCAGCAGTGTGTAATTAACTTGTAATGTTTGGACAATAAAAATGCAAATGTGTGTGTGCGCAGAGGGTTGATGCTGAGGGTGAAAGCTTCAGGGGTCGATCCTTTCCTGTGATGGTCAGGGTCAAACAGATCACACAGGATGTCAGATCTCTCCCTCAATGCCACAAAATAAGTTTAATGCATTCAGTAAAATAATGCAAAGTAAAATACAAGTGCTTTACAAGCAACCTATTTGTCATATTTGTTTCCCTGTGACTCTTTTGAAGTAAAGGCTTATGTTAAAGTTTGAGATCCATGTTTAAATTGCTACTGTGCACGGACCAGTAGTCACAAAAACACTAATAACTCAGGTGCTGATGTCGATAAAGCAATGTAATTTGGCATACTTATTCATAAATGTTATTGCTTGCACTTGCTACTTGCACACCACTTTGCAACGCTCCAGTCATGGGCAACAGGAACAGCCTTGGAACTTTTTGATTGCACCTCGTACATACACCCTGAATCATCAGTTCACCAAAGTAGATAATCTGCTTAGCATGATCTCTGTTCATCAACCAGCCTTGCAAAGCTATTGCCAGTCTAACAGGCCACTACGCAGCCGTCTCTGCCTGTTTGCTTTCAGTTTGACCTGGATGAACTCTCCAAACCTCCACATACATGTCTTTGCAATGAATCTTCAACCACGTTTCCTCTTCTTTGTATTTTTTAGGTCCAGCTACAGTATGACCAATGGTGCAGTGGTGCCTGGAGAAGTGGGTATGCTCTGTATTTGTACCCCTAATGTCTTTTTAAATGGCACTTCCGGCAAAGGATAGGCGCCCTTTTAAAATAATGACAGACATGTTAGAAACAGTGGGATGTTACGACCACTTTTGCATATTCAGTTTATCCAAAAATGGGACAGTAGTCGGCCGTATTTGCGGTAAGGAGGATCATTATGAAATTAACATTAGTTACAACAGAAGTGCAGATTTTGCATCAATATTGGCCCACAGTCGGACTACAGAATGATACATACATACATACATACAAAATGCCTTACATGGGCACATGGGGGATTTAGAAGTGGGTATACTCTGTAAACCTTTGTATATCCTGCACTACTCCACTATATGACCATAATTCACCACTTTTCCACGACAGTTTCACACACATTCAATTTGGTTAGCCTCTCTTTTCCTGTTTAGTGCCATAAAACTGTCGTCCTGAGCCACATCACCTTGGGAACGATGGGAAATTGCAGTGTAGACTGTTGATTTGTGCCTGCCAATCCTATCAGTAATAATTTTTTGTTGATGTCTCCAAATGGATTTAGTCTAAACTTATTAAAGTTAAGTCACTGATATTATGACCCCAGTGGTTTTAATGCCCCTGAATTGTGCCCCCATAAGAATTTTAAAATTATGGTTTGAATGCTGAAATATTATTAGGGTTGGCAGCTGTGACGGCTAGAAGGGCAAAATCATACTAATGGAGCACTTACTGAAATGAAAATGCCAAAATAAAATATCATATATTAGTCATCTGTCAATGATGGAGAATAAAAGCATCAAGGTTTAGATATAAAAAAAATGACTAAAACTGAAAACGTTAGCCAGTTCCAGTCAGAACAACAGACGTCCTGAAATTCAGCCTTTTGTTATCACAGTTTCTTTGGAAACTGCTGCCAGCTAAAGGGGAGAAAAATGACTTTCAGCCATTTAGTGCGTCTGTCTCCATCTGAGTAGAGGATGGTATGGTGCAGCCTCGGGAATCATTCTGTCACAACAAAGCTCTCGTGCTACTTTTAATGTTTTGACATTAAAAAGTGACAGCCATCCGGTCTGCTCATGCCAAGCTCTTTCTGGTCATCATCTCCTGCTCATTTCCCGTCTCTTCTTTTTTTATAATCAACAAAACACCTTCAGAATGAGAGAGTGGGAGGAAGCACCAGTGGGAGGTGGGAGCAGAGGGGAGGTGGGGTGTTGTAATAGCAATGGATCCATTTTTATATGAAAGCCGACACTCGCTGCCACATGGGAAGGGCGTCTTTCTGGAGGGAGGTAATGGTTTCTTTTCCTCCTGCTGCTCCCTGAGGTGGGCTGAGTGTAAATTACATCCTCGGCCTCTGTACAGTCAAGACCTGAGCTGGCTGCCATTCACCTCCCACAATTCCCTTCCCTCTTCATCGCCAGTTTGATCCTAAGAGATATTCCCATCTTGCTTGGGCACAAAGGGAAGTATCAGACAGGAAAGATGTCATGATGCTATCTTTCTCTTTCCAATTGCTCATACTTCTACCTCTCTGCTCTGGATGGAAGGGAAACTCCAGCTGCAGCAGTGCATCCTCAACTTCAACTTAACAACCGTATGTTTTGGGAGACTCTGCAGTCATTTGCTGAGGACAGGAGGGAAGCAGGGTATGACACGAGGGCTGGAAATGCAAACGGCAACAATCCAGACTCACTTAAGTCAGATTGAAAGTGTCAGAACAGTTTGGATGGAAGGCAGAGCAGAGCAGGGGAGAGAAATGGCTGGCAGACTGTGTTTCATGGCCTGTCAGGTCAGAACACATTATCCCCTGGCCATACTGTTTCTCATTAGCCCCCTGATGTGCTGTGAAGCCCTGCCTGCCTCCCTGCCATGCAAAGCAAAGCCCTGAGTTGGGCTGAGGTGGCACTTCGGCCTAGCTTGGCACTCAGACGATGCTGAGAGTGGACAGGTGGAAAGACAAGGAACAAGGGACGAGGGAATCATACCCAAAGGTCGCTGATTGAAAACCACCAAGGCAGTTCTTGAGTACAACAGCCATGAAGCTCTGTAGTCTGCCTTTTACACAAGGATTGGGCTAACAATGTGAAGTGGGGTAATGTTATGCTTGTCTCAGTACTTTCATAATTTTGGGTAGTTCGCAGTAGGTTTATCAGTAAAACAGCAGTGTACATTTGTTCCAACACTTAGCTAATGCTAATGTTAGCTGTAGCATGAGGTTCGTTGTGGTTGTTTGTGCCAGCTCACATTGTATTTCATTTGCTGTCGTGCTCTTTTAAGTCTAGTTTGAACTGAGATGAAATGGTTGCAGAGAAAGTTGCAGCAGAGTAAACTGCTCCGTCTCAGCTCAAGCTGGAGCCGACTGACGGTGTCGCTTAGGTTGTGACATCACCTGTGGCTAAGAAGTGCAGCATAGACCGGCAAATCAGGACAGAGAGTACAGAGAGCGTCACTGATTTGTCATTTTTGTGCGAAACCCTCGTTCGGTAGCAAAGAAAATATCATTGTGAAAACAGGGCGTATTGGAGACCAATTTAGCAGCGAATGGTGTCATTTTTTTAACCACTATTACACAGTTTAATCAGCTGATACATCATAATGACAAAGTTAAGCAAAAAAGAGACATGGCACTTTACATCCTTCCTACCAGCAGTTGACCTTAGTTACTGTTTGTCTCAAATTAATTAAGTATTTTTACATGTTCAGCACTGAAACCATAGACAGTATAAAAAGTGGACTGAGCTGGGTCTAAAAAATGTAACAGTTTGAAAGTGCCTTAAACCTGCATTCTGTCTAATGACCAGCAGGGGCTCCCCTAGCCGCAAAAAGTCAATTTAAATTCTCACTTGATTTGTTACCTCAGTAAAAAGTCTCCAAATGAGTTTATGGTCTAAATTACAAGTCTTCTTGTAAGTACAGCAGAAAGTTTAAATTCTAAATTATGTTCTTATTCAGAGTAAAACAGACTACAAAGCAGGTGATACCATGGAGTGTGGCCACCTTGTGATTGCACCTGATTACTACTTAATCAGGATAGATGCATATTAATGTGTCATCAATGGCAGCTGCTTTTACTTGTCCAAATATGGTCACTTCTAGTTCCAAAATACCAAGATGGTGACGGCAATAGTTCCAAACTTGATGCATCAAAATGACAGTTTACAAGCTAAGAAGTGACGCCAAATCAATCTACTTCTTTACAAACTGTTAATGGTTAGACCAATGTAAATCCTTAACTTCAGCAAGAGGCAGGTTATAATAGTCACATAAACTTTTATTTAAAGCTAAGGTAGGCAACATTTGAAAATCAAGCTAGCTGTAGCATGAGACTCCGAAGGAAGCACCTCCGCTGCACACTTCCCTCCCTGTTTTTGCTTTGGCTTGCATTTCATTTCGTTTGTTGTTGCTCTCTCTTTTAAGTCCAGTTTACACCAAAGAGTCTCAACGAGATGAAACGGTTGCAGGGAAAGTTGCAGCGGTGTGAACTGGTCTGTCTCAGTTCGACTCAAGCCGACTGGCAGTGTGGCCTACAGACACTTGTCGCCAGAAGCCAGTTTTAGAGCGTAAGACATGTCACTTGTTTCAACAGCCAATCAGATCTTAGCGACATCACCTGACGCCAAGAAGCACAGTGTAAAGCAGCCAATAGGAACATGTGCTCTCTGAAATTACCATGATTGGCCGAAAATATCCAGGGACAGTCTGAATAGGGCAACGGAGAGGTGCACAAGTGTAATGTTCTTTCAGACCACCTGAATTACAAAATGCTGAAAGGTCACTATGGAATTTTAGTGCAATGACAATAAAGACAAACTGCCTACCCCAACTTTAAAGCTCATATAGGTTATTTAGAAACGTGATAAACTATGTATTTGTTGGACTTGTTGCCAAGGGCCTCATTTTAGAAAATAGTTCATTTTCATCCTTTACATTTACATCCTCAAAATTGAGAGCTAATACTATGTTATGTCCTAACAACTGAAACTGGATTATCTGCTTAAATTAGTGAAGCCTGTTGAGAATTTCTACATTAAATTGTATTTCTTTTAATTAATTTAAGTTTAATAAATGCAATACTGCTGCTAGACACAGTGCCTTTTTATCAGTATGCTGTTTTGTTTTTCTGTCAGTCTTTCTAAGCGGTCATTACTGCTCCAATCAACATTCAGTATAACAAGAACATTTGTATGGACTAAGCAGATAACAATCTGTGTAGCTAAACATGAGCTGTGAAAGAACACACAGATGAACAGACAGAAAAGAGAACCACGGAAACACAACAGATCATTTTATAATTTTATCAAAGGCATAGTCTGACACAAGTGATCTGGAAAAGTGTGCAGCAAAAACAGCATAGCAATGAATGCATGGCAGGAAAGGTGCCACCGACATTATAAATAGAAACCTGCAGATGACACGAGTTAACATCTATGAATGCATAAGCAGCAGAGCAGGAGGCGTGACATGTCTCACGGGGGAGAACATGCAGGGAGAGAACGAGTGCCGTCCCTGGGGCAGCCTGCACTGATGCACACAGATCGGTAGAAAGAAGTAAAAGAAAAAAAAAGCCTCATACATGCATGCAGTGTGTTTGCATGCAGTTTATAAACTTGGTTACAGTCAGCTTTCTGTAGTATCCTGATTTCTTAAACAGCATTTAAATTTGAAGCCTTGCTTCTCTCCTCAGGGCAGGAATTGACAGAAACCTGGTAGATTTCTGGTTTAGAAATTTGAATTCTTAGGCATGTGTCGGCTTAATCTGATTTTTAAGACTTTTTTTTTTTTTTATATTTTAGTTTGGAAATTTCTTTAGTTTGTGGCAGCAGTACAAAGAGGAAAGGAAGTACATCCAAAGTTTTTAAAGCTGATAATTACTAAGTCAGTTTCCACAGTTGAACAGTTGGCTATCTGCATATTTCAAACATTTGTGCACACACAGGAAAACTGCCTGTGCTCTCCCACTGCAGAGACACTTCAAGGTTTAGAATCATACATATGGGTGATGATTTACAAGATAAACAACATAAGGTGCATGTCTTTCTAAGATGTCGGAACGTGGTAAGCATGCAGAACAGCTTCAGTGCTCCTTTCTCTGGTTTTACAGCTTTTGTGTGACACAAGTTGCAGTAAGACTCCAAAAATGTTGTTACAAAAAGTAACTTCATGTTTATTTTAACTTTTCAGAGTGTCTTTGGAGGCCAGGTGGCAGCATAATACAAAGCTTCTCATACATTACTTTTGTCTGAATGTATTTGCTGGCTTGACTGAAGGAAATGGTGGCATCTGAAAAAACAAGTAGCAATTGTAATCCAAACTCTGTAACTTTACTCTAATCTAAGCCTCCCCAGCAGCATCAATAAGAAGCTGCAAAGAGACAAACGCAGGACTGGCAGCTAATCCACGGATCACACTGTGAATCACAAACGCGTGTCCGCTCTCCCTCTCTCTCATCTCCACAGCCAGACGGAAATAGCCGGCTTTGGCGCTGCCATAATTTTGCCCCTCTCCTCCTGCGCTCCCTGTTCCTCCCCTTTCTTTTCAAAGCGGGGGGGAGAGGCTGAAGTTATTGCATGTGACGCACTCAGCGGAGGAAAAGAGAGGAATTGCATTACACCACAAAGTTGAATGCCACAGGAGCATGATGAGATGTATCTCCCGCTGCTTAAAAACAGTGGAATTATTAAAATAGAAGCAGCGGCGGTGGCGGCAGAATATTTCTGAATCTATATTTAGATTGGGAGTGATGTGTCTCACCCTCTCAGGCTCATGTGGGATTCATGGGGGGGGGGGACATGGAAATGCATCAGGGTGAAGATCAATCTAGCGTGTAGCACAGAGCCAAGCAGAAAGATGCTGTTTTCACATGATCAGGCTGAGATGTTTTATCAAAGTCGAGTTCACAGTGGCCGTTTCTGCATAACAGCACAGAATAATCTAACTGAATTTCAAGACTTTGTAGGATTAATAAAGTACGCTGCAAAGTTAACTTTCCCCCCTTTTTTTTTGCAAGCCATCTATTTTTAGCATTCAGTGGCATCATTCACTTGCTTACCAATCACCTGATTCCCAGCTTGCTTTCACTCTGCACATTTCAAACATTATTACTTTCCAGGACCTTGTCGCAGCAAATTGCATTGATTAGCCAGCTCTAAATGAGTTGGCTTTAATTACATTTACCCTGCATTGCTTCGCTAAGCATATAGCTCCACATGATTGCAGCTAAATTGCAATTAGCCAAAGCCCCAAGTGCTGAGAGGAAGATATAATGGTAGATTCATGTAAATCAATGGTATGTGGGTGTCAAACAGAGTCTGGTCATCTGCAGGAATAATGAGCTGCATGAGAAGTTGGTAAACAATGTCGCTGTCATTTAATTGATACGAAATTACATTTGGCAGATTATCATAACAATGACTGAGCTTAATTACTGTCTCCACATGTTTAAGCTCTGATACACTGCACATTTATTCTAATTTTGCAACTTCAAATGAAGACATGTCTCTGTCTTACATAAGGCTAAAAGGAACCAGCTGCCGTTTTCAGTTGTTGGACCTAAGAATAGCACCAAGAAGTCATACAGGGCCAAAGAAAAACATTCCATTGAAACAATCCATTGATTGTTTTGTCTATTATAAGACATCTTCTGGCTCTGACCAATTCTTTCATACATTACTTGCTTACATTCTATTCTTTTTCCACCCACAATTCTGCCTCCAGGACAGGATCATTATATAAAACTTCTAAAAAGTGCTAGAATAAAAGTGTGAATAAACATATAAATGCAATATATGTATCAACTGACTCTTGTCCTTTTGTTTATTGTGGTCCTTTTCAAAAAGAACGTCACATGGTAAAAATAATCCTGGCACAATGCCTGGTAGAGTAAATATAACTGAAACCTTCAAATAAAAAACCTTTTTAGCATCATACCAAAGAAAATCACAAAGTACTTACCTTTGCAAACTGAAACAAGTGGATGTTTGACATTTATGCTCAAATATAATAAACGATTATTTGGGTAATTGTATAAGATCATTATCTTACAAATCAATATATAATGCAAATAATGCATATTTCATTTAAGTAAAAGTTTGATGGAAAAACTATGAAAACAACAGCAAGAATTAAAGCTGGGCTCAATTAGCTTGATCCGGAGATCAGGCTAGCTGTAGCATGAGGATCCTAAGGAAGCCTCGCCCTTCAACTGGCTTGCTTTTTATTTCGTTTATCTCTCTCTTGCTCTCTTTTTTAGATGATCGTCTTGATACATCAGCCTTCCTTTTGTGGGGGGTTGCTTTGCTGTATTTGCAGTTGCTAAAGCTGGAGGAGCATCTCTGGCTCCTGGGTTGTCTGCCGTTGTATCCGCTTTTATTAGCTAAGACGTGAATGTGCATCTATATTTGCAGCACAACCAGCCAAAAGTGTCTGTCATAGTCTTTATTTTCCAAAGCCTGAATACAGAGAGAAGGAGAGATGCAGAAGTCTAGTGTTCTTTCTGATCACCTAAATGACAATATGCTGAAATGTTATTATGGGATTTTTGCCCAATAAAACCCCCAAAAAACTGGCTAGCCCAGCTTTAAAAGTAAAAAGTCTTCAAGTGATAAGTTTAAGTAAAATGTAATTGAGTTTGTTTTGTGTGAAGGTCTGAATGAGTGCAGTCTGTATGAAGCAGCGTGAGTGGCTGGTCAACAGATGGTCGTGTCGACGGGCTGCTGGGTTCATTGGCCAACTCTGTTCACAGTTAGCAGGGGGTCACCAACAAGCCCTGGGATGTTTATTTGTGCCGCTCCCATTATATCTTATGCACACCTTTGCTGTGAAAACCCTGCTTATCACAGCACCATGCAGCTGATTTATGCACTGTTGTTTCTGTCTGACAAGGCAAACAATCCTGCTCCATCCCACAGCTGCTGATACGAAGCTTTGTTCATAGCTATGACCCTTTTTCAAATGAATGAGTCACTGTGTGAACTGAAGGTCAAGCTGAATGGCAACCTTCAGTCAAGGAGAAGATTGTAGTTTTTAGTTCAAAGGAGTATGACATGAGGATTATGTGCAAAGACGCTGAGTAATGAGCTCATGAAAGGACGCTATTCACACACACAGATACACACAGACAACAACGTCTCTCAGGCTTACCGGAAAGTAGAGGAGCAGAGCTCCACACAGGATGGCCTCCAGAAGGACCAGACCTGATGCTCTGATACTCTGCCAAAACAGAAACATACAGCAATTATTGAACCTCTCATTTATGTATCATATACTTAAGCCAGGATTGATGAAAACTTTTAGAAACAACTAACAACAACCATTAAAGGAGAATTCTGCCCTTTTTTAAACTTTGGTTTTATTTTTGCATGCTTTGTTGTGCAAACAACTGGTATGAACCAAAAATTTGTAATTGTTCAAGTAGATCACCTCAGCTGGGAGCCACGACATGGCTGCAATGTAATCCCATGAATGTATTCAGAGAACTGGATAGTACACAAAGATGGCCACCCATTCAAAACAATGAGAACTGCTCACTTAGCCCATACGGCAAAAAGGTTTTCTGGCTTCCAGATTTACTTCTTGGTTATGTGGCCCACTGAATATGTGCAGTGGAGTTCCCCCCGAGTTCCTACTTGGCCCATAGACTTTACATTGTGGTGATGTCACTGACTTTAAAAACTGTTTTTCTCAGCTTGTGGAAAGTTTTACAAATACAAAACCTTTATGGATTAGAAATTTAGAATAGAAAGAGTTGAACTTGTTTGTATTTTGAGGTGACCTGTCAACAGCTGAATGCTTGGAAAATGCTTTTCGGCACCAGAGGAATTTTTTGCTGTAATACCACAATCGGCCATGCCGCCGGTTTGGAAGCAAGGCAGAGTAGCTGTGCTGTATCCAGTTCATGTCTAATCCCTTGGGGAGACTGGTTTCAAAATTTAAAAAAAAAAAAAAGTTTGATGAAGTAAAAATGGTGGTAGTTGCCCCCAAGGTTTGCAGCCATCGCAGCCAAGTTGTGGCTCCCCTCTGAGGCAATCAACTGAAACAATTACAAAACTTTACATAGCAGTAATTTGCACTCCAAAATATGTAGAATCAGGCCCAGGTTTAAAAAATACTGGAATTCCCCTTAAACATACAAAGTAATTTTATGTTGTTTCACATTCAGTGGACAGTGAGTACCATCAGCATTAATTTGAAAGTTTACAGCCACCTGGAAAATGGTAGTCCAATGTTAACTCTTGTTTCAGCTGTGGTTTAGTTTCAGCTCCTGAGTCAGATATTTGGCTCTTCAGCTGCTAAATGCTAAAGTACTGCGGAACGTCTGAAAATAACATTCTTTATATTTGGCTGCAGTCGTTTGATCATCAAATGATATAAAAATAATGATTACATCAGCTTTAATTTTCATGTCTGCTTATGTGCAAGACACAATGCAGAAAGTCATATCTGAAATAAGATGACCGTCATATAGGAAAATTGGAAGAACAGTGATGTTTACATGATTATAATGTCTAAAATCTCTTTTATTTCTATTATTTCTGTAAAGTGGACATAGAGTTGTTTGGAGTATAACTTTAAAAAAAAATGCTTTCATATTGCAGGAGGTCAAAACAAGTTCAGAACAGCCGGATATCATAATATTCCAGGAAGTTTTAGAAAGGGAAATGGTACTCTCTTCTTTGTTGGTGGAGAGAAAGTGCCTGCCTCAAGGATTTTTTTAGAAGTATTCACCATTTCAGGCACTTTGTGTGCACCTCTTGTGTAAGACATTTAACAACATAACGTCCCCTAATTGACAAAATGCTAGAGGGAGCTTTTAAGGAGCAGAGGACAAATGAGCTGCCTATTTCGAATCACAGACAGAAGACACCAGCTACCACTAAAAAGACTAGA
>JAQFJA010000013.1:4847171-4860747 GCA_029874485.1 Naso brachycentron | reverse complement strand
GATTCATATCTTGCTTGTAAAAAGGAAATATATCAAAAATTGAGGACTTTTGAGAAAACCCATCCTAATCATCACGGTTCAAATGTGTTTTTGTTAAAAGTCCAGATAGAAGCTTTTTAGCATTCTCCATGCATTCCTGTTAGTTCCTTGTGGTCATTCCAATAAGGGAATTCCTGGCTTACAACAATCATTACAAGAAAATACTGCCCATCCTTCCTGTTGAATCTCATAACATGGGAGTCATCAGCCTCCAGATCATAAAGCTCAATCCCCTGTTGTATGTGCTAACAATCATAAATATTTGCAGCTAACTATAACACACAAAGGAAGATTAAACTCCCCTGACTCAGGGTTTGATCAAAAACAAGCCGTAGTAATCCTTGAAGAAATTACTTGCTGGTTGTTTTTTTTCTGCTCCAGTGTTCTTATCCTCACCGCCTCCCACACAGCAGATGTTTTATATCTCAGGATGATAATCATGATTGTCTGATGGTATTTTCACGCAGGTCAGCTGATGCCTGCTGCTGGCTTCTCGCCTCCCGTTTAGACTCAGGAAGGCTCCAAAGAAAGTAATTGTGTAGATGTAACAAAATATAATGGAGGTGCTGGTGCACTGAAGGGAAGTCTGACATGAAACTCGGGAAACTTGAAGATGTTGGTCAAGGTGTTGATGGTGATTGACATCATAACTTTTTGCGTGAGTGACTGAAAATGGCACTTTGAGGAGAGAACATCCAGGCCAGAGGTGAAGATGCTGAAGACTGACACCCACACTTTGTTCCTCACATTGTCACATCCGTCAGCAAGGTACAAATACAGTGTTGTTTAAGCAACCTTAGCAAATAAAGATAACAAAACAATGAAAGCAAGGTCCATTTAAACAATTTAACCTGTGCATCTTCAGAATAATGTTTATTCTTGAATGTCTGATAAAAACACACACAACTGATGAGATGCTGCATGCACTAGATTTATGAAATCAGCCAGCTGAACCAGCCACTTCAACTACAAGCATTATCTATCTAAATTTAGCTAAGGCTTCCTTACATTAGCTACCATTAGCTGCTGTTGGTCATACCCATCTTAGTGAAGCTGCAGCAAAAAAAAACTTGAGTGTACTGAACTGGGAAATGGTGCAAACGTTTACTTATGATTTCAACTGTCTGCATGAAGATAAGCATGATATTTCTTTAAAATGTTGCCTTAAATTCTTAATTTACAACAATGAGAACAAGATTTCTGCAAACAAATAAAGTTACAACAAAATAGCAGCAAGGTAATCAGGTTTAAAAATAGCTGAAGTGTGTCAGGTTAAATGCTGAGTAATTGTTGAACTAAAATTCTGTTAAATAACTGTGTTTTTATTATTTTGTCCTCTTCCTGTTTGTTTACAGTCTAGCTGTTGCAGCCCCGTAAAACCTCATAAGTGGACCAAAAACATTTAAACCAAAACCTTTCAATCTGCACTGAAAGTAACTTAAAGAAATACTAAATTTACATGGAAATCAAATATTTTGAAATTGCAATTAGTGTCCAATGCTTTGGACACTGAAATTCTGTCATTTTTATGATCACTACACTCTTCTGAAGCAGTCACTTTGACAAACAGCTCTCTGTGTCCCGAGCTTGGCTAGCAGTCAGGAAATCGCTCGCTGTGTGACAGTCACTGATCACTTCTTACCTCAGGCAGGATATCACTGAGACGGTGATGCACCGGCATAAGTGATGAGGAATAAAGGGAAGCCATCTGCGTTGTGACTGTCAGTCTCCTCCTGCTTGGATTTGGAGTTGTAGTTAGACACCTACAGAAAGAGGCCAGAATGGGCATCTACGCATGGAGGTGAAGACAGCAATGAAACCAGCGTGATAACACAAAGCAAAGCAGTGCTCGCCAAATTATCTCAAGAGAATTTGTAACAATTCAGTGGGAGCAACATGCTGTAAGTATGTTTAGAAAATGAATATGCTTTTTTATTGGAAATTATTATTTTTCACCCCCCAGCTTCTTTTAACATGGTTCAGCTGTGAGATTTACCTTTATAGTGAATAATTTTGACCATTTGTGGCGTTGAATCCTGTCGGTGAGTTACTTTTTTAAAAATGTGTTACAGTTTTTCCTGAATTTACCGCCTCTACTTCTGTTAGTGGCATGCTACAATTCCCAAACTGACTTTAAAACATGTTAACTTACTATATTTAGCTTTACAAATACAAAAGTATGACCCGTGGCAGAGTTTTAATGGGCTGAACTTGTATTACAATTTTAAAGTCTACTTAAGAGAAATAAGTTCTTAACCCTATCACTTTAGGATATAAAAATCTGTATGAAGAAGAAGAAGAAGAAATCTTTATTGTCACATACAGTTATACTGAGTACAATGCAGTACATTCAACCTCCACACAAAAGGCGGGGAGTCAACCCTGAGACCTTGTTGCTAAATAAAAAGACAAAATAAATCAATTAAGATTGTGAGAAAAACAGAATAATGAAAAACGTGTACACAAACTTTGTTGTGAGGAACTTGAATCTTTTCCGCTGTGATGCAAAAACAAAAAGTTGAAGACAAAGACAAACAGCTGGCTCACATGAAGGCCATCAACCCTCCTCTGCCCTCAACATATACCATTTTAACCTTAAGTTCCACAATATATTTGAAGTTGAAGTCCGAGAAGGTCAGTTTTACACCTTCAGGCCCATCTGCAGTTACCTCCTGTCAGTCAGCTGTCAATCTGAGCCCCGCCGAGTCCTCTGAGACAAGCCTCATATCTCATTTCACACAGATCCATCTCGAGGTCATTGATTTCTCATTCTGCCAGTGAGAAATGGATTCTCTTTCCTTCATCTCAGACGGGAGAAGATCCTGGCAGACGGTCGCCAGGAGCCTGATGGAGGCATCAGTTAGACGTAATCTGTTTCAGGACCCTTCGCTCATTTTGTTCCCCTAGGATTGAATCACTGCTTTTTGCTTGTGTGCTCATCAAAAACTGGTAACAGCAAGTAGACACAGAGGACTTTGCATCAAAATGCAAATGAGTTTAATTCAATAACAATCATCTGCTGGTTGCGAGCTCCTGCTGACACCTTCATTAGCTCTCTTTTCTCTCCTCCTCTTCCTCGCACTTCGTAAAGGTACTGGGGTGCGAATCGCTGTCTCAGGTAATTAGCAGGAAAGCCTCGGGTGAACAGGATGTTGAGATGTGTTGGCTGATTGTTTCGCTTTTGCTTCCAAAAAGAAAACCATTGATCATGGAGAAAAACACCTCACTACGCAGTAATACTCTTGATGAAACAGTCTAGAAAAGGCAGCTACAAACAAAAACATATAAACAGTGCTGGAGAGCGAGCTGATACACACCATGCAGCTCCAGTACTTCTATATTTTTCTCTTTTCTGTACTGTGACCCACCGGCACCTCTCACAAGCTCTTTCCTGCTCTCTCAGGGTCTCAATGTCGTCAACATCAGCAATATTGTCAAGTAAATTTTACTCACTGCGGAAATTCAGAAAGTCACACCAAATTATTTTCTGATACCAGCTGATACAAATGCTAAAACTGGTCACTTTTTAATTTCATGCACTGCACACAAAGACACACACTCACTATGTTGTCAGATCAAATGACTGGTTCTTGCGGAGATGAAGGAAGTATCCAGATTATCCACTTTACTAAAAGAACTAATACCACACTGTGGAAAAACTCCATTACAAGTGAAAGTCCTGCTTTAAAAATATTACTTAAAGGGCCATATCAGTCTCTTTTTGACTCCTCATCATTAGCAGAGATCGCCTCATCTTCTACAAATGTTGTTAATATTCGAGCTATTCAGACTGCATTTTAAACCCCATTCACTGTCATTCATGTGAAACAGGGTATAAAACAATATAAGACACCTGAAAGTGTCCATGTATAGGTAATTCTCCCTTTTAAAGAGAACGTCTGTGTTTATTTGGTCAAAGATCACTAAGTGAGAGAGAGGGGAGCCAGGAGATGTCAAGATAGACGTTATTACGCCTGGACAAATAGTTCCTTACAAGTGTTGCCTTCCTGGCTCAAATATTAGCGTGAAGAAGGATTTTGACACAGACGTTGTTTATAACTAATGTTGTCACACATTTTCGGGTTCTTTCTGTAAAATTTATTGACTATGGACAATGTGTAAACAAACAGCTATCTCATAGAAAAAGCTATTTTGGAAAAAATGTGTGGGGTTTATGTAACCAATGTGGCCAATGTTGACAAAGGACAATGACATGTAGGAACACTGGTATGGTCTTTTAAGTAAAATTATGTGAGTATAATCAGAAAAATGTTCTTTAGACAAAAGTGATTTGCAGACTATTTACCCCTGCAGTGCTATATTATATCATTAGAATATTCATTTTAAGGCAAAAACAGGATTTTACTGTCGTGCAAGTTCTTGGTTGAGGTGGAGTGATTTTTAACTGGATTGTGTAAAAGTACAACTAATGACTTTTCTCATTATGGATTAATATGCTAAATTTGTAATAATGTATAATAATGTTATTACCACTAGGCAAATCCATTTTAGACAAACCAAGATTTACACTGTGGTATATTTCCATTCTTGTAGTGCCATGTGTCACAGTTCCAGTGTTTGAACTGCTTAATGACTCTTTTTCATGATCATAATGAGACCAAACTTGCACAATGTGTATCTTCAACCCTTCCACATTGTGACTGCATACAGTATTGAACAGTACATTGACAAAAACTGCCTTACAACATGTGAGCTGGACCAGGAAGTGACCCCTCACTGGCTTCACACTTGAAAACCCAAAACTGTTTGTCAGAGCACATTGGCCGAGGCAGAGGTGCCACTGCCAAGAATTTAACTCAAGTCTTTGCAGTGGTGGGCGAGTGTTTTACCTCCACTTCAGAACCAACGTTTAGTGCCAGTATTTCACGCCAGCTTTTTTCAATGTGACTACTTTTTTTGTGCCAAGATGGACAAGAATTATCTGTTCCCCCTGTGGGTTTTATTCTTGGCAGAAGGGAAGAGTCTCTGAAATAGCATTTATTTAAACTGTCATGGGACAGTGCTCCTCTGAAACCAATGCTAATGAGTCTCTCTGAGGACACACTTCTCTCAACAGGGACATGGTGACTTATAAAATAAATTCTTGTTATTAAAGAAATAAATACACTGTAAAAATGCAATAAAACTTCAATGCAAGTTGTGCACACTTTTTTTTGCATCAATATTATAAAGTAGGGACCTCATTTGTACTGGCAGAGGTTAATAAGAAGGCCTTACATTAAAAATTTTCTCCTAATTTATGACATCAGCCCAACAAATCACTAAACTGTAGGATCAAAGTTGCTGTAAAGGTATAAAATCACCAAAATACTGGAGACGCATGCAAGGCGAAACCTTTAATGGCCCTGAAGTCATGTCTTCTGTGGTTTCGGGGGACTCTAAAGTTGGAAGACTAAAGGGGCTGCTTTAATAAATTCACAAGAAGTTATAACACTTCCAGACGAGACGGAGAGATGGTAGTTCCTAACTGTCTCAATGGGAGACGTGACTCCACCCACTTAGGAGACGGGTCAGGAAGTGTATATACCATTTCACACCATTGCACAGCGCACAGTGAATGATCTTGTATTAGTAATTGACTACTTTTGCTTTCGCCTGTCACATCAGCAAGAGGGTCGTGGGTTTGATTCCTCCCACAGTCCAAACACATGCAGGTCAAATGGTGACTCTAAATTGCCGTAGGTGTGAATGTGAGTGTGAGTGGTTGTTTATCTCTATATGTCAGCCCTGCCATGAACTGGCGATTTGTCCAGGGTGAACCCTGCCCTCGCCCGGTGTCAGCTGGGATTGGCTCCCTTACCTCACCTTCCACCCCTGACCCCCATCACCCTACAAAGGATGCTGAATGATGAATAATAAATGATGAATGATGTCAAGGCAAATAAGTTCAAGTTGTCCATGTTTTATCACATTTGCTGATCAAAGTGATAACTGTGCCAAATACTGACTGTCACAAAATCTCAGTCCTGCGTTGTGGATTTTTAGCAGAAAGAAAATAAACTCCAGAGCCAGGGATCCTTGAGAGCAGAGTCTCAAATCAAGCTGCTTCACCGGATCTTCTCTCGAAACTCCTCCGATGCGTTAATTTCCTCCTCTCTCTATTTCCCTCGCTGTGAAAGAGCAGTTTCCATTATGCCACAGGTTCACATTAAGGAGATGGGAGCAGGCCGGTACCTGCAATTATCCTTGCTCACCGAGCCGTGGGGTGTGAGGTGCCGAGCAACAGCTGGCTCTCCCTTTCCCTTCTTCACACACACACCCACACACACACACATGCACCTGCACACTATCCCTCCTCCCCCTTCACACTCTTACCCACCCATTCCTCACATTCACCTGCCAAGCAGCTTGATTAATAAGGCCAATGCTCACGGTGAAGCACACCACAGACACAGAGGGGAGGAAGAGAGGAAGAAGCAGCACAGTGAGGGTATAAAGAAGGCTGCAGTATGCGACCGTGTGTTATGTAATATTCATGTATCGTAAAAAGTGATCTGTCATCCTGTAAGCATGGACCAGAGAAAAGTCAAAGGAGAGAACGTAAAATACTGCATTGAATCTAAAACAGTCTGAGTTGTTATTTATCTTGATATCTCTGCAGCTTTGATTCTGTGCGGAGCAACGGATCACCTCACACCACAGGGACTGCATTCTCCCTGTTACACTCTCTTTTTCACACACTGACAAGTAAACCGACATATACAGTGCACTCACTTCTTACACACTTCAGTTTGGCTACTCTTGTTGTCCAATACGACTCCTTTGAAAGAGGCGAGCCCAACATGCTGCATAAACCTGTGAAGTGTGTTATGTGTGGACATTCATGCAGAAATTGACTTTTTTCTTTTGAAAGTTTGTTCTGGAAGAAATAAAGGAGTGCACAGAAGAAGAAATGGGGGAGGGGTTTGTACATTTTGCAGAGATATGTGATGAAAGATGATGCGCGCTATAAAACTGATTATTATCACAACATAGGTGCAGGACCTCACTGAATGTTAGAATATTCACTGATCATGTATGGATATACTGTTTTGGCACTATGGTGCATGTACTGTACAATGGTGGAATTATTTAAGTGTTAAAAAATGTAGCTGAAGGGGGAAAAAAAACCCACTTTTGCTTACTTTTCAGGAAGCGCCACATTGAGACAGTAATCATGATCAGAGGCCACATAGCAAACTGCTTTGTCAAATCTGGCCTCTGATTTCCATCTATTTTAACAACTGCAGTCATAAGCAGTCCTGTAGATCTATGAAACTTATCTTCCCCTCTCCTCCTCCTCCTCCTCCCCACGGCTGCTGAGGCAGCACCTGGATTTAAATGACTCGACTGATAGCCACAGAGAATTCATTTCTTGGCTCTCGTGTTATGGACGGAGTGACGTCTGAAGGGGGGAAAGTTACCCTCGAGGGCCACTCCGCCCCTGCTCTGCGTCACATGATGCTTCCTCTGACAGCTGTCCGGCAAAAAACGACGACATGGACTTGTTTGGATGTGGTAGAAGTAATTTACACGAGGCCTGGGACTTTAATTGTTTCTAAAATAAATTCTCTTCACTGAACATAGATTGAAAAAAAGACAGGAGCTTGATGCCCTCAGATCTGGGTACAATCATGTTTTTAAGATGCCGTGTCTATGCAAACACTTCAGATATCACTTCGCACAGAATATAAAACTTCTTTTGATAATAATCTACAGTTCTGGAACAAAAGAAATCTCAGTTTTTTCCCTGTTTATGTAGTCAAAGGGAAACATGAGCTGAAAGTTCAGCCACTTCCAGGAAACCTGTCAAGAAAGCAAATGAGCAAATTTCCCAAAATGTCAAGTTTTCTCTTTTAATAGTTTCCTCAAGAAAATTTACCAATTTTAGAGTCTTTATAAAGACTATATGGCTCTGAATATTAGAAGCTATGAAGTACATGAAGCAGGAAAGGACAGGAATGTTAGGGTTCCTACCTTGAGTGAAATAGCAAACTAGTTAGTGGTGACTGACAGGAGAAGCATGCCAGCTGTTTGAGCTTTACCTGCAACTAGTAGAGGAAGAATGAAAGTATGAAAAATAATAGATATGCTGTATTTTAATGCCACACTGTGAGAAATCGACCATGTGGCCTTTCAGTTCGCGTCACTTCAGCAGGGAAAAATTTAGGCAACAACAAAAACAGCAACCTAAACAAAACAGTGTTACTATTGAAGTATTCTGCTCATATAAATTGTCACTTTACACTCCATAAGCATACAGTTTACTTAGAGGAGGTGATAATCTCCCTGACTGCAGATATCGATTTCACACACACTAGCTTTTCTGACCTTCTGCCAGTAATTACATCATTCCTCACATACAGTTACTGAAACTCTGGCGCCGGCAGCCATGAGGTAAACACCCCCCTCTAGTGGACCAGGCCTCTGGATAATGAAGTAAAGTTGCATTAATCAATGGGCTTTCAATCGAGTTAGCAAACAGTTTAAAGCTCTGAGCAGAACGATCACAGTGGACGGAGGGTTCAATTTTTTCTCAGTCCTGCAGCTTCAGGCTGGATTTGGCCTTTTGATTTATGTCGTCAATTCCATTCTTCATCATTTTCCTTTTATTTATGTTTTGCCTCTTTAAATTTCTTTCATTTTATTTATTTTAGTGGTTTATTTGGCAAGGACGATGCAAATTAACAAACTGTACGCTAAATGCAGCAGAGTTAGCCAACAAGCTTTTTTCTTTTAATCTGTAGTCCCTAGACAGATGTTACAAAGTCACCCTGAAAAACAGAGAACAAGTTAAAAATACAAAGTTATTTACATTAATCATTCACAGAGGCAAAGTTTAACCATTTTTTTTGTCCTGTCATTTGATAAACTTGCTTGAAAAGGTTACAGACATACTGAAAGAATTAATGTACAGGAGTACCTGCTAAAACAGGACACAAGAGGACATAATTCTGATTAAATCTCAATTTTTGTAACATTTCCATATTAAAAAGTCTACAAAAGACTGTCCCTGTCGTTTTCTTTTGTTGAGTTTTATACTTTGATTCTCCCAAATGTTTGCAATAATGTTCAATACATAAAGAAATGTTTCATTTTGTCTCCTGTCACCCACTTGCACTCACTTGAAGGAAGTCTGCAAACTACTAAAAGGTAGCGTAAATAAACTTTAATACATCACCTCGCATGTGAACATTTCACTCAAAGAGATTTTAACCTGCAGCTGTAGCTGTTTATCTATGAAAAAAACAAATCCCATGATCCAACGCTGCCTCAAGACGTCATCAAACTACATCTTTTTGTTTTCAGTTATGATTTAGAGACCTCTAGCTGCAGATATTACAAACTGCATATCTGCATAAACTTTGTTTTAAGGTGGATGTCAGGAAAAAAGCTACGTAACTTTTAAGAAGGAGTCCTGTATCATGCTCTCTACCTCGTCTACCAGCACACTGTACTCAGCCTGACAAACCCTGTGTCCCCCCCTGCCACCTTCCTTCAGGCATTTCATCATGTCTGTGTGTGTCTCTGGCCTGGACGCGGTCGATCCGAGCTTCTTCAGCTGCTCGACGGGATCCTCTGGGATGTTTTGGATTTGTAGGGCTTTGAACACAGCGGGAGCAAACTTCCCATAGTGAGCGGTGGAACAAAGCACCACAGGGCATGAACCATCCTGCAGCCGATCAGCCACGACTTTGGCCACTGCGGTGTGTGTGTCCATGACGTAGCCCGTCTCTGTGTGAACGCTCTGGATGGTGGCCAGGCAGTCGTCCTCAGAGCACCAGCCAGCCAGCACTTCCTGCTGTATCCTGCCAAGAAGATGCTCAGGAACCTGAAAGTGCTGCTGCGCATCCAAGCGAGTGAACAGCTCCTTGACAAGACGGCTGTCTCCGTCTGAGACGTGGTAGATAAATCTCTCCAGGTTGGAAGATTTCAGAATGTCTATAGCCGGGGAGTGGGAGAGCATCAGAGGCCGTCCCCGCAGGTCGTACTCACCTGTGGTGATAAAGTCGGTGATGATGCGGTTGTGGTTGGACGCACAGATGACTTTTCTTATCGGGATGCCCATCTGCTTAGCATACACAGCTGACATGGCGTTGCCAAAGTTACCGGTAGGGATGCAAACATCAATGGGCTCCCCGAACTTGATAACACCGTCTCTGCAGAGATCCAGATAGGCTGAGGAATGATACACCACCTGCAAGAGGAGGAACAGATAACAAACTGAGTTATTTGCTGTGTCACTGTGTCATTAATTAATCTAAATAATAGAAAATTAACTGGAAGAATAAATCTCTGCATGTCAAACTAAGAAGTAACAGACATTTTACAGAGATCCTGAGTCTGACTCAACATGCAAGTCAATTCCCCTTTTGCAGCCTAGAAAGAGACGAATGAATGCCTGACCCAAAAATCACAATGTCCAGCCTGTACCAGTGATTTAGTCTTTCTTCGATCCTCAAAACATCGGCCACCAGCCAGGTAAACATGTAAAGGGAAGTAAACTTTATTTATATAGCACCAAATTAAAACACAAGTTGTCTCAAAACATTTTACATATAGAGTAAGTCTAAACCGTAATCTATAACTAAAGGTCATGAGGTCATGCCCTGGGCTTTAATGTTAACTCCTTTAAAACAAAAACGTAACTTCGAAACAGCTTTCCATCATTTTGAGAAAATTAAAATGAACATTAAAATACTATTGATGGCTGAACAAATTGTTAAATGGTAAAAAATAATAACCAAAACTTGAATTTTGATTCAGGGCCTTCATAGTTTAACTAGAGACTGAGATGATTCCTCTGTTTTCAAAACAAACCCATTCATTTCAAGACGGTCAAGCTTTGGTTTTTTACACTAATGATGCATTAGTATCTAACCTTTTCTGCTATGACTTAAGATGTGTCAATCTAAAAATGTAGTCATGATGATGCAGGAACATTTTTATCAATAATATGCAGGCGCTCCAAATGGATTCCCTGCAAATTTGACTTAACAGAGTCACTATTTCATGACATATATTCTCATTTTTCTGCTTTTTTTGGAAGCTCCACCCTTTTTCAGTTCATGTTTTTTCTGTCTTGAAGTGACGGCACATGTGCTCAAGCTGCTGTCAGTGTTTATATGCATGTTAAGGAGGCAAAAAGCTCAGATATTTACACTTTTCTGTACGTCGTTTCACCGCTGCTGTCAAATTCTGTATCAATTAAACCTAAATGAGGTCAAATAACATATAATTTCTTCATTTTGTCTTTTTTGGGGATATTTTCCTTCTTCGGTGATGTATCCAAGCTGTCTTTTAATGTACATGATGTGGCAGACAGTATTGTGTCTTAAGTTACTTGACAGTTACACAACTTTGTCTTGAAAATTGAACTGTGTGATTGAATATATTTTACCTACTATTTTACCTACTGATTCAATTGATCCAAACAATCACCTGATTAATCAAAAGGCCTTTCATAAAATCAAACATGGCTGAGTTCCATTTCGCTGTTTCAGGTTTAGGGTCCTTGTACTGATAATGCAATATCAATGTCTCACCTTCCAGACTTACTGGGACACTTGATCAGAGTAGGACCGAACACCTGAACTAAGAGGTCAAAATGTCTGCTGCCTGATGCTGTCTCACCAATCAACACACCTGTGGTAACAGCCGCGCCCAGTTGATGGAGTTGGCCGTGCTGAGGACTGTGCCGTACTCCACAGCGAGGTGCCCCGTCAGCCCCGACTCTCCGAACATCCTCTTTATGGTTCTCTGACAAAAGTCAAAGTCTGACCGCACACTGACGGCCCTGGCGTTGCCCTCCCTGTAGCTCGTCATCTGAAGCTTCTGGATCTCGCTCACACCCTCCTCTGGGAAAAACACCAGCACCCCGACCCGGTGCCTGTCAGTGCCGCTGAGCCTGCTGAAGCCACTCAGCACTGCGCTGCCAGTGTCCCCAGAGGTGGCCACCAGAATGAGGTAGTTGCACATCGGCGGGAGGCAGTAGGCGAAGAGCTGGGGCATCAACTGCAAGGCGAGGTCTTTAAATGAGGCAGTAGGGCCGTGAAAAAGCTCCTGAACATACTGATTGTGTGTAAGGTGCTTCACAGGTGCTACAGCCTCACCAGAAAAGTTCGACCCATATGCTTTGAATATCATGGCCCTGAGATCAGAAGCAGGAACGTCTAGTGGGTGTATGCACTTTTCAAGTAAGACTAACGCTCGCTCTGGGTATGACATGTTAGCTAGTCTCAGCCATTCACCAGCATCCATGTTTGGGAAGCCATTTTTGGGAACATACAGGCCCCCATCTGTGGCCAGACCCTCCACTACCACATCACTGAAGCATGTTTTCTGATTGGTCGATTCCACACTGCCACGTCTGGTTGACACGTAGCTTTCTGCAGCGTGGTTCTGATATCGCTCCACAGCCTTCAGCACCCTCTCCACCACTTCCTCCACCGTGTCGCCTCTTCCACACAGCACCCGGACATCGAGCCACTTCTCATAAAACTGTTTCCTGTAAAGCAGGATGTCTCTCATGGATGTCCCCACCTCCTGGCCCACAATCCTGTTCACCTTCATCCTAGCTAGTCTCTGTACGATGTCTTCACTGTCCACATCCAGGTAGACGACAAGTCCAGACTCTTTGACGTGCTCCATCGCTGCAGGGTGAAGAGGGTTGGAGCCTGTCAGGGAGACAACACACCCGGAGGTGGAGAAGTTACACAAAGCCTGGCCTTCTTCCTCCAGGAAACGCTCCCCGCCGACTGCTGCGAGCTTTGCAGACACAGGCATCTTCCATGATGGCTCCAAGACATCGTCATCAACGTCAATGGCAGGAAGTCCCAGTCTGTCAGCCAGTATCCTCCCCACCGTGGTCTTCCCTGCTCCAGGAGGACCCATGAGCAGGAGGTTCTTGCCCCCCAGCAGGGAGGCTCTGGTGGAAAGCCATGATTTTGAAGCTGAACAGGGACTGCAGCAGCATCTGACAATCTTTAGTGCAAGCTGACCTGCCTTCAACAAACCCATCGAGGAGTTAAAAGGGAACAGTTTCTTCTGAAAAAGAAAATAATGGTCACTCTGTTATTGTGTAACCTCTAGAATAACCATCTGCTTTGACAACAATGCTGCAAGTGGCTGCGATAACTTTGCACGTGCATGGCAGGCAGGACAGTCGTTCAAGTGTCATTTAATGCACGAGACACTCACGTGAAATGCAGTATTTTAACACTTACAGCCCGGTCACGTTCTTTCGAAGAGTCCGTAATAACAACATGGTTTGTTTTATCGAGCAAAGTTCACTCCTGAAGGCTGCCACCACCAAACGGGAACATCACGCTGTTGTTGACACAGACTACGGTCAGCCTGGAGGGACAAAAGTGATAAATGTCAAGAAGGCGAAAATCAGGTTTTCCGTCCTAAAAACAACATAAACTGTTTTATTTCTCAGAAGTCTAACAACTTAAGTACAAATTCAACAGTATGAAGGAGCAAATCACCAAACACCCTCCACTTTTTACACCGCGGGACTTGCTAACACGAGCTC
>JAQFJA010000013.1:4734139-4749551 GCA_029874485.1 Naso brachycentron | reverse complement strand
ACTAACTTGTACCGATCTGATACCAGCGCGTTATAATTACTATTTTCTTAGCAGCTGTGCCTGTGTACTGTTATGTTATGGAATTGCTTGAAGTTACCCAAGTTGTTTGACTATGGATATTGGCTATCTGTGCTTTAAAAAACCTGTTAAATTCCATCCAGGCTTGTAAAATGCTGTTGAGAAGCAGTGTCTGCTTTCTAATTAATAAGTCTAAATCATGTGGTATCAGATTCATGTACTCACCAATACCGAGCTCAGCATTTGAAGGCCTTTGAAGTATCATAACAGGCATTTCAGATACTGGTATCTGTATCAGAACAGCCCCCAAATATCCAACAGCACCTCTCTAGTTGTCATATGAGGCACAAAAGTGTTTAAACACTGGGGTTATATGTAAGACTCATATTGGTATGGGGACTGAAATAGGCTAGCTGCTCCCCTGTGCTTTATGCTGAGCTAAGCTTACCATCTCCCGACTGTAGCTTTTTATTAAACAGAAAATGATTCAGAGTGGTATTCATCTTTTCATCTACCTCTTCATAAACAAAGAAATTTGCATATTTCACAGAATGTGTAACTGTTCGTTTAAAGACTAATGCCATTGCATCCACTGTTTAAGGCTTACTCAGTCTTGATGTCTACAACTGATATCACCCAAAAAAGAAGTTGTAATTGTACGTGTGAGACATCAGTGACGGCCTCAGTCTTCCCAGAAACAGGGTTGGAGGTAGCTTATTTAAACAAGTGACTGAAACGGGCATGTGCCTGTCTTAACAGAATTGAGGTTTAAAGTGTCACGGGAGATGCCTAAGAGGTTTGAGAGAGAGATTTCACAACAGTGGACTGAACACTGCTAACAAGCAGTTAAGATGGTTCACATTAAGTTGTTCCATTGCAAACTAAAGATTTGCATCAGTCGAGTCTTTTTTTGCTCTAGATCCTTTAGACAGAACTGTGAAGGCACTCTGGCTTTTTCAAATAAAGTTAAATAACACTGATCTGTCGAGTGGGATTTAAATTTTTTTGCATCAGCACATACGTAGAAATGACTCAATACTGAAAGTGTTTGTCCATCATACACACCTCTTAATTTGTTTTTAGGGCTCGTCGCTTGCTGATACTGACACAGTCCTGTCTTTGATGATGTAATGTTAGCTGACTATGCTGCTTATGTGTGTTTTAAAGAGAAGGTGTGTTCCAGCTTATCTGTACAGAAACATTTTATCTACTGGCTGACTGCGTCTCTGTCGGCAACACACCCTTATCACAGCTTTTTATTGCCCTCTTCTGAAGTGTTTATTTAGTCTGAGATAGCAGAGATGAATTAGACATTGTTTTTGCTTGATTTAATTTACAGTGTGATATTTCCTGGTGCATACTATAGCGGGAAATAGTAGCCAGAGTTGCACTCTTAGAGGACTTTCACCTGAATTTAACCTAAAATAACCCTCTTGGCTGTTTATCTTACACAATTGTAAGTGTTATCAAACGGTGCACAGCTATGTTTTCACTTTTAACGCTGGCGTTTGAGTGGACACTCCCCTAAATCCAATGAAGAGTTGGAAAAGTTTCCACACGTATTACGTCACCTGTAATCCCAAAACATACATTTTGCTAGCTGATGATGTGCCTCAGAAGTTACAAACGGTTACTGTTGTAGCTAGTTAGCTGGACATGCTAACAATTGTAGCTTGTGTTAAAGCCTTAAAACTCAATTTAATTAATTCATTTACAACATTCTGGCACTCGTGTTTTTGTTTTTCAAAAGGTTATTGGCCTTAAAACTTCTCAGGGTGGTGTTTTTTATGAGCCCCATGCTTACAGCTTCAGCATGTGGAGAAATCCAAAACTTAACACACCTGCTGTGTCTGTTGCTAAGATATGATTGGATAATTCTGGTAAGGGGATGGAGTTTAGCAAAGGGTCAGTTCTAACTTAAGATGCTCCGTGTTCTCTTGCCTTGTAACATAATTCCTCTTTTTTCTGTCCTCAGATGAACCATCGAGTCCCAGCACTGACCAGGACAGCACACACATTCCTGCCTCTGCTGTGATATCTGGAGCGCCCATCATCACCACCATCCCGCCCAGCCCCACCTCTCCGTCCCCTCTCATTCGACGCCAGCTGTCACATGACCAAGGTACATTCATGTCAGAGCAGCAAATTGGGTCTACTGGACATGAGAGTACATGATAAGAATAGTAAAGAAAAATAATTGTTTACATTCTCTTAATAGATTCTCTCCGTCTCACAATTATTGAGTCAGATTCGGGTAGTAAAACAGAGCGATCCAAGTCGTACGATGAAGGCCTGGATAACTACCGGGAGGAAAGCAGAGGGTAAGTTACACACTCATGACAGCATCATCCTAAACAGGAGTTAAGGGTTGATTAAGAGAAATAAAAGAAACAAACAGTGATGGGAAACTCACTGTCATTTTCAAAATAAAACAGAGGTGTCAAAATAAAATAATCCTCTTTTGCTCTCATGTATCTGACTATTTCCGCTCTTTCCACATCATTTTTTTCCTCTCTTTTTATTCAGGAGGACTTTGATACCTGGTCTGAAAAGTCTCAGAAAGGTAAATTTAATCCTTATCTATATCAAACACTAGTTTGTTCTGTTCCAGCTGTGCTCACCTGCCACATCAATGGTTTATCTGCCCTGCCAGGTTTTCTCAACTCCTTAATTCACACCCAGAAAATTAAACTTGTCCCAATAAAATAGTTATAAAATATATTATGAAAAATGGGAGTGGCTGTAAAGAAAATATCAGGTTTTTCTGTTAAATTGAATCACAGTGTACTGGAGTCCATTTCTTTAAATTTAAATGATATATATCCTTAAAATTTGACAGATCAACAGTCTTGGTGTCTAAGCTTACACTCTTTTGATCGCAAACATTACTCTCTCTTTCTTCATATTTTCATTTACTTAACTAAATGCTTCAGTCCTCTGTGTGATTTTTATGTTTTATGTTGTTCTCTTCTCATCTCAGGCTGTGGACAGGTCGTCTGAAGATTCGGGGTCCAGGAGGGACTCTTCATCCGACGTCTTCTGTGATGCAACCAAAGAGGGTTTGCTGCACTTCAAGCAGCTAAACACTGACAAGGGCAAGGTGTGGACTGACTGCACACACACCCATCGCATCACATAACTCACACACTGACACAGAAAGCTAAGTGCACATCTTCCAGCATTACATGACCTACTGTATAACTCGGTTTGTAAACTGTAGCAGGGCTGCCCTTGTTTCCAGAATATATCTTTGTCTGACTCTGTTAGACTGAACTATATGTGTCACCCATTTGACCAGTTTGAACTTGTAGCTGCCTTTGACCTCTTTGCACAAGGTCTCATATTGTCTCCCGTATTGTCCTCAAGGCAATGATTATGTGTCATAATGCCAACAAAGGGAACATTTACAGAAAGACTGCAGTTTAATTCCCTTCATTTTTCTTTTTAAACTCATCTGTTTCTCATGACCTATTTCTGCAGCGTGTTGGTGGGGGAATGCGCTCCTGGAAACAGATGTACGCCGTGTTGAGAGGCCACTACCTCTGCTTATATAAGGACAAAAAGGAGGGGCATGCTCATGCCAACTGCCAAGCAGTGGACGAGCCCCTGCCCATTAGCATCAAGGCCTGTCTCATTGACATTTCGTACAGCGACACAAAGCGTAAGAACGTGCTGCGGCTGACCACGTCGGACTGCGAGTACCTGTTTCAGGCTGATGATCGAGAGGACATGCTGGCCTGGATCAGAGTCATACAGGAAAACAGCAACCTGGATGAGGAGGTGAGAGTCACACATTTAAACTGACGGAAAGAGCACTTACTATTACAAGTAATGGACTTAAGACTTTCATCCTTGTGCAAGACTCCCCTCTTAAAAAACAAATACGTAAGTGCAGCATGTGCAAGGGATCTGCCTTTATCCACAGAGGTAAAAACAGTTACATAACTAAAATAAATTTGTTCACCGTATCATCATTATCACAGGCTGACAGATTACTGTCTGGTTTGGCACCACCTTTTTTATTTTATGATTTTATTGGCATATTTTGGGATGTCAACTTATAAAATACAGGATGTCAAACCGACTCAGCAGTGAACACAGGTTAAAGTTATGAATATAACAATACAAGCTAAAAGCTACAGATCACAGTGCAGTGGCCTCAACTTGTGTTTCACTTCATTCGTAAAACAAGCAAAGATTCTCGTGACTAATAGGACCCGTTTAGAACAAGTGGAGGACACTTCTCTTCGTGTATTAAAGTTAAAAGTAACGTTTGGCTATGTGGTGGGGTTCAAGTTCAGGTTACTAGCGTTGCAAATTGTTGAGAGCTGCTATTTCCAGACTTCAGCCATAGACTTTTGCTTAGCTAGCCAGGCTTGCTTGCGCTCTTCATAGCCGTAAGTAACTCAAACTAACCAGCTAATATCAACTAATAACAGTATAACGTGGCTTCAGTGTTTATTGAAGGGTTACCGAAGCAGACATAACTTGTTAAACTGTATGGGGTTCAACAGGAAATGAGGACGCACGAACAGTTTTGCCCAAAGCATAAGGTTGCACTTTTCAGTGTTTGATTTTAAAAAGGTAAAGACTGTATATCTGCTTCAAACCTCGCCGAATGAAGAGCATCACTTTTAAAAGTGCCCCAGACACAAGCTGGAAATCCACAGAACCAGCCTGAAAATAAAGAAAATCTGAAAAGACTGCATGGGTTTGTATGGAGCACAGCCGTATAGTTGTCAGACTATATGGCTGTACAGACACCCGTTTGTGTTTGAGGGCGGTGCTTAGCAAAGGGTCAGTGTTATTTTTCATTTTGATGTTATGGCATCTACATTAGTGTGTTTGGTAATTTGCCAATACCATCCAATAAATTGTAGAGGAAATTTTGAATTAATGCAAATTGTTTCCTGCTGTTTTTACATTTACAGTGAACTATGTGGAATATCATAATATATTGCAATATGCATGGTATTGTAATGTATCCTGATGCGTATTGTATTGCCAATACCAAGCCAATAAAACTTGCCCACTAATTGAAAACAAGCAGCTTATGCAGCAATTTTAGGGTTAGTGTTAATCTTACTTTTTTTGCTGATCGACCTGCTTCTCACATGTGTATATTTACTGGCTGTGTTTTTCTGTGTGACAGTAAAATAACATCTTTGGATTTTGGACTGTTGACTGCAAAGAACAAGAGGCTTGAATGAGTCAACTTGAATTTTGCTGAAATGAGTGATTTACACAAAGTTTGTCTGACCTGGGAATTTTTATAGGTGCAGATTCTATTTTTGTTTTGCTCTGTTTGTGCCAAAATAATGCTGATCAAATATGTAACATTATCCAGCAAATAATGTGAAACATTAGATTATTTGCTGTATGCTCACTCTGCTGGGTCTTAAAGTAGGTGGATCTCTCCCCATGGGAAATTTAAGCCTGTCTTTCCTCTCTTTTTATGACCTAACTTCACTGTCCATACTATCACATTCCAGTGGTCTTACCTGTGTCACCTGATAGCAGCAGGTTATATAAAGATTCTTTATGACCTGTCAGGAGCAGGTGAAGGGAGCTGTTGCACCTGATGCCTTAACCATCACCTATTGTGTCCCTTTCCTTCCTTCCCTTTTCTTTCTTTTTTTAGAACGCGCTCTTCACCAGCCATGACCTCATCAGCAGGAAGATCAAGGAGTACAACACCTTGATGAGGTAAGGGGAAAGAGGGAGGGGACAAAGAAAAGGGTGGTCCTCTTGCTAGGGAGAACTTTGCATGCGATGCTAGATGAGTCTACTCTCACTGCAAAGTTCATTCTGAGTTTTACGTCCATGTTTCCACCAGCCCAACAGGCAGCAAGACGGAGCCGTCGCCCAAACCATCCCGCCAGTCGCTGAGCATCAGACACACGCTGCTGGGAGGTAAAGGAGAGACCAAATCAACAAGTCCACACTCACCAAAACCAGAGCAGGAAAGGAAGAACATGCACAAAGGTGAGAAAACAAACATTCCATGTAATATAAGTTTGTTTTCTCTTTGCAGCTCATGTTTTTGCAAGTAAAAATCAATTAGATTTATTATATTTGATCTAATAATGGTAAATATGTTGCACATGAGCATTAAAATCTATGTTGCATCTAGATGACACAAGCCCTCCCAAGGATAAAGGGACTTGGAGAAAGGGCATCCCGGGGCTGATGAGGAAACCTTTCGAGAAGAAGCCGTCTCCTGGAGTCACGTTCGGAGTCCGGCTGGACGACTGTCCGCCTGCACAGAACAACAAGGTCTGTGCTGACTGGATTTGCCATAAAAGCACCAAAAAGAAAAAAACTGATACATTCACGGAGAAACAAAAATTGATGTATTGCATCTCCCATGTCGGGCTTTTTCTGTACATTATTTTTATGCATTTCCTTCATTAATTTTGAGTGCAGTGAGGTGTGGTTCATTTGCTTTTTTTCTTCTATTAGTAAAAGCAAACTGTATGTCTGTGTTGTAGTTTGTGCCTCTGATTGTGGAGGTCTGTTGTAAGCTGGTGGAGGAGAGGGGGCTGGAGTACACAGGCATCTACAGAGTCCCAGGAAACAACGCTGCAATCTCCAACATGCAGGAGGAGCTCAATAACAAGGGCATGAACGACATCGATATCCAGGATGATGTGAGTCACTCTATCGATCCATGTTGCTTTAATTAAACTCTCCTTGAAGTCTCACAGTGCAGCAGTCAGAGCTTCAGCACCTTGATTGTGTACTGAAAATGAATCCAAAATGGTCATATGCTGACTAGACATCAGAATAATTCAAAAATAAAATAAAAAGTTTAAATTATACCCTGGCTTCATGCGTTACAGAAATGGAGGGACCTCAATGTGATCAGCAGTTTACTCAAGTCCTTCTTCCGAAAACTTCCAGAGCCATTGTTCACCAATGGTAGGTTTCTTTTTTAAAGGTTGTTCATGACATCTAGTGGTCAAAAATGAGAACTGCAACCCTTGTACCTCCAGCCTTTGCTTAATTTCTCATTGTTACCTGCAGAAAAGTATGCAGATTTTATAGAAGCTAACAGAACAGAGGACCCAGTGGAGAGACTCAAAGTGCTCAAGAGGCTGGTGAGCAACACTTAATCATTTTATTTTCAAGTTTGTCTTTTTGTTTTCTTTTTTACAACCTGTTCACACTTTCTATGGAGAGATGTACCCTGATGAATTGCAACAAAAATGTTAAAATGAGCCTTCTCTATTTGCTCAAGCTTCATGAGTTGCCAGATCATCATTATGAGACCCTCAAGTTCCTCTCAGCTCATCTCAAAACTGTGGCTGAAAACTCAGAGAAGAATAAGGTTTGTGATTAAGAAATGCCTTAATTTGGACATAAGCTGTGAGCAGAGGAGTGTGGATGTACAATAAGAACTCATTGTCTTGTTTGTTAGATGGAACCAAGGAACCTGGCCATCGTGTTTGGTCCGACTTTGGTGCGCACCACCGAGGACAACATGACCCACATGGTGACACACATGCCAGACCAGTACAGGATCGTGGAGACCCTCATTCAGAATGTGAGCTTTTTAAAATGTTAAGCTAACCTCACATGTTAAGAAGACAAAAATTATTATTAAATTTATTACTTTTTTTCTTCTCTTTAGTATGACTGGTTTTTCACTGAAGAAGGAAATGAAGATCCAGTGGTGGGTATCGGCATGACTGCCATTAAATTCTTCTGATTCTGTTCTCTCCAATTCAGTTCAATTTAAAATCATTTATCCATCCCAAAAGGGGAATTTAAAGGACCATACCCGTCAATTTTTGACTTCTCAACGTTAGTTGAGATCACTCCTATCTTCTGCAAATGTTAACATTCAACCATGTGTTTACTTTAGTAGATCTCAGACTGCATTTTAAGCCCCAGTCACTGCCATTCATACTGAAACAGGGTATAGAAACACCATAGGACACATGAAAGTTGCTAGGTACAGGTAACTCACCCTTCTGAAGAGAATTTATTTGCATTCATTTGGTCAAAAATTGCTGAAAGAGAGAGAGAGAGGGAGCCAGAAGCCATGACGGAAGTTCTTACGCCTGGAAAAAAAGTTCCTTACAAGTGCTGCCTTCCTGGCTCAAATATTAGCGTGAAGAAGGATTTTGACACAGATGTTTTTTTTTTACTAACATTGTCACACATTTTTAGGTACTTTCCATAATGTTTATTGAATCTGGACAAAATGTAAGCAGACACAATATCTCATAGATAAAGCTATTTGGGGAAAAATGGGCGCGGTTTATGTAAGCAATGTGGCCCATGTTGATAAAGGGCAATGCAGTGACACTGGTGTGGCCCTTTAAGTCGGTTACTAATATAAATACTTTTCAGCAAACCGCCTTCCATGATTTTTACATACACGATTTGAAATTTCTTACATAAGGAGAAACTTTACTTTGTTACTGCAGATTTTTTTTTGTAAAAGTCCCTGTGAATCTTGCCTTAATTGTAGTCCCAAAGGTTCATTGAGTCTAACTTGTGTTATACTAACTGTATATTCACTGTGTTACATTTGCTCCCTTCAGACTGTGTCCCAGGAGGAGAGCGCTGTGGAGTCTCAGCCCGTCCCCAACATCGACCACCTGCTCACCAACATTGGCCGTACGGGCACGTCGCAGGGTGAAGTATCAGGTAACACTTTGGCAGACCGACTCTTTGGTGGGTTCACCTTTCTCTTCCCTTTTCTCTGCTGTGGTCAGGAGGGACCGGTGTGTAAGCTAGCAACAAATGTTGATGATAACGCTGCTTCTTCCTGTAGGCCCAGCTTCTCCTTTGCTTCTTTGGCTGTTGCCACTAGATAGAAATGTCTATGGCTAACCATGAGTCCAAACGCCTGTGCGGGTTTCAGTGGGCAGTTTATTTGCATCGCTCAAAGACGACAGGATGCAATGAATTGTTATGCTTCCTCATTTTGCTTCAAGAGATTTATCCCCTCTTACTTGCTTTTTGTTAGCCTGTAAAACACTTAACAGATTTAGATGTCCCTTTCCTTTTTCTAATCCCTGTGTCCGTTTATACCCTCCTTTATCCCGCCTACTGTTGCACTAATACGGCATGTTGTTTACCACGTCAGAAATAGATGTTTTTACAGTGAAAGGCGACCTCTGATTCCTCTGTCTCTAGTGAGGCTCTGTCGGGTGTCCTAAAGGCTTTCCCAGCATTCACACATACTGATCTTGACACAGGCCAAGTGGGAGGAGTCTATCACACCATGATGACACTGATGGACTCTATAATGTCCGTGATGGACAGCTGGAACTGTAGGAAGAAGGAGGATTGTTGCCCCCAGTGTAGCTGCCTAGTCTGCAGGAACCCGCAGTTCTTTTAAGTGCAAGACAAGAAAACAAAAGCATTAAACAAAGGAACCGTGAGGAAAAGGGGAAGCGAAGCGGCTACACGGTACTGTGCAGTGTCCGGTGTTGTAGGTTTTCTATCAGAGTGTACCTAACACAGGCCGGTGCTACTGTCTGAAAGGTCTCCGCTGTCTCTCCTCACTGTCTCGCAAGCTTGCCAACAGGAGAGATAGCATGGTATGGTTTCTACGTCACCAGTCAGTGTGCACTTGCATATCGTGCCATCATCTGTATTGCAAGGGGTGTATAGGGGGGCTTGGCTATGTCACACAAACAACAACAACAACAAATTTTAGCTAGAAACGAAGGATGATACATGCAGGTGAGGACTGATTATAGGTTTTCCTTGCTGACACTCTCTTTCTCATGTAGTGTCCTCTCTTTTCATATAGCTAGCCCCTCTGTGACCCCCTGTCACTTTGTCACTCCACTGTTATGTTTTTTGGTTTCTTCCATCGCCGTCTCTGTCATTGCTGTGTCACTGTTGTCATGGCATCTCACGTTGCTTCATCACTTCAGCAAATCGTCAAACTTTAGTTCATCATCTCAGTTACAAACAAAACGATGAACTTTTGCATCGTCCGTCAGTGAGGTCGGAAAACAAACCTTTTCTTTTTGTAGTATTTATCAAATTGTGTCTGTTGCACCAAATACGAAAAGTCCAAACAGATGCGTTGCCTTGTTTTCTTCATCTTTAAACAATTAGTTCTCGACCTACATGCAGGATAGTTTTTGTTAATGTTAGGCTACTTTATTTAGGCTCCCTGCGTTTTCCCATCACAAATGTCTCTGAGTGTGAACATTGTTTGAAACATTTTGGATTGTCCACAACTTCACAAAATGTAAATTAAAGATGCACTCATCAAGTTTTAAATTCAGAAATGTTACATATTATATAGGGCTGCAACTAATGATTATTTTCATTATTGGATAATCTGCCAATTATTTTCACTATAAATCGTTCATTCCATGAAGTCATGAAAGTGTGAAAAATGCTGGGATTTCAATTTTCCAGAGCCCAATATGACGTCTTCAGATTGCATCTTTTGTCCAAAAAGCCCAAAAGCCAAAGACTCCTCATTAATTAACATAAACGACACAAAAAGCAGCAAATCCTCACATTTAAGAGACTGAACCAACAATTCTGAGACAATTGATTATCAAAATAGTTAGTGTTTAATTTTCTATCGCCTATTGATTATTCAGTTAATCGTTGCAGCTCTAATATTTTACATTTTAAGACTTTCAGATTCTTCCCTTATCTTTTCTTTTTGCTTCATTTCTTAAAAACGCCGAAGAATTTTCTTTTTATTTATTTATTTTTTAGTATATTTTTTAAAATCTGAGAAGGGAACTCCACTCCTTGATTGAGCTTCTAAACTCTTTGCTGTCAAAACGAAACCATGTTTCTCCAAATCTGGTGATTGTCAATAAATCAAGAATTGAGTGTTGAGCAAATAAAATGTTTGAAGAGTGGTTTTGGAAGCTTAGCTTGTGTAGAGTTTCCATTTTGGAGATGCACATGGTTCTAATTCGACAGTGATGACATCAGGTGGACAGTAGATTTTTCTTTAAGCCTAAAATGTTGTGAACCACCGATTAAGACAACATTTAACATTTAAGAACTGTGACTTCTTTTGTTTTCTTCTTTTGTAAAGAAAAAATAAATTCTTTTCTTAATTTTGAGAGAGAGAGAAACTAAGGACTGAAAAAAGCAGCCTCGAAGCAAGCCGCAGCATTACGTGTCTGTGGTTTCAGATGAACAGTACCATTCACGTCTGCAGACGGATATCCTTAGTAACGTCACATTAATCACCATCATTGTGTTGCATGGCACATATCTGCCTCACTGCTCTGCTGCTGTAAAATGTACTTACTGTGCTCATTGCTGAAGTTGCACTCAGTATCACTAAAAAACTTGAGGAAAGATTAAAGCAATCTGTTCTTGACTTGCACTCGATGTGCAGGTGTGTGTCAGAGTTGGAGAAAGAGCGTCACGTGCCTCGTGCTGTGTGGACTGACATAGAGCTCATTTGTCGCTGTGTGAAGCATGGCCCGTTGGCTGCTCATGTCTGTGCTCACTTATCATCAGTGTTGTCTGCTCTATCCACGTGATCCTCCTCATCAACATGGTTCTCTTTTCCTTCCCTCCCCCAATTCATCACCTCCTTGATGTGTCTTTGCGTTTGGTGTGAGGTCATCTAACTCCCTCTTTTCTCTCTTTTCTCCACAGATTCACCAACTAGTGACTCAGCTAAATCAAAGGTGAGTGTGTTGGTTTGCTTAGTGTTAACCATCTCAGGCCACTGCTAGTGTAGAATGAGAGGAGGTAGGTGACGAGCGGGAGAGATCGCCTCCACCTCCAGTCATGACCAACATCTGATAAACTTATGGCATCCTACAACAAAAGTGTTGTTTCACCCAAGTCACCTAAAAAAGCATTTTCTTACTCAGCTTTTGTGGTATCTTAGCCTTTGTTACATGTGTAGAAAATGAACCTGATGAATCAGATGGTTTATTCCACGGAACCACCTGGGAAGTTCATCTATCAGTCAGTATCACAGGCTAATTTCATCCAGTGAGATGAACAAGCCATGTAACATAGCAGGAGCATGCCAGCAGAAACCAGTTAGTGGTCGTAAATAAAACTCCTGAGCAAATCTCAACATACCACTTAAGCTAAGTAAGAAAACGTGTTTTCTTTAGGAATTTATTTTCGTTTTTTGTTTTTTTTTTTATTTGGTGTTTTGGTGAACCAAGGCTTTAAGTTTATCCAATGAATCGTCTCAGTGCTGACCAGACAAAGCCTACTTGACATCCAGTGAGCTGCAGCCTCGTTTTATAAGATTTCTGCTTTATGACACATAGAGCTGTGGCTCAGGATTATGCAGTTGCTTCTTAGGAGATTGAAAAAAAGTAGTTTCATCAGCAGAAGCAGGTGCTTTCCACCCAGCACTGCTTTCATTTGGCTGTCATGTCAAAGCTAAATGCAGGGATGCTTCAGTTCATGCTGTGCTGCTGCTTCTCCTGCTTCCGCTTCAAGACCGGCATGGAAACAACAATGTGCTCCCTGTTGTCGATGCCTGTTAATGTTCCTCTCTTTGTTCACTTCTCTGGTCTGTGGTGCTTCACGGGAGCAGGTTGAGTACAGGTTTAAGTTTCCAGGCAGGGGTGCATGTTTTTTGTTTTCTTTCCTCCTTGTGTTTCTAAGCATTGGAAGTACTCACTGTGGTGTTCTCCTCCTCTTTCTTTCTTCTCTCTTTTCCTGTCCTGCAGGGTTCCTGGGGCTCAGGGAAGGACCAGGCCAGCCGAGAGCTCCTGGTCTCCTCCATCTTTGCTGCAGCCAGCCGCAAAAGAAAGAAGTCAAAGGAGAAGCCGCAGCCTAGCAGCTCAGATGATGATCTAGACGCTGTGTTCCCCAAGAAGGAAATCCCTGGCCAGAAGCCGAACCACCACAGCCTCCAGACTGAGGCACAGAGCGAGACTCGTCCTAGCCCCAACGCAAAACCCAACATAAAGCAAGCAGCACGAGCAGAGGAGAGAAAAGAGAACGGGAGAACTATGGAGCTCACTGCTAAAGCTAAGAGAGAGCATAGAAACTCTTTATTCCTGAAGGAGCCGACTCCTCCCAGACACCCCTCACCCTTACCTTCCCCATCCCCAAATATCTCTGGCTTCCAAGCAGCTCTTCAGGGGAAATCGTCCTTGTCAGATCCTCCGTCCCAGCTCGATGAAAACATCTCAGACCTCGGGACCATGAGCTCTGGTGCGTCAGTTTCACGGTCAAGATCGAAGAAGTGGACTGCAGGAGCATCTGCTGATCTTCCTGCAGGAGCATGTGTTGGATTAGGAGGAGGTCCAGGGGCGTCTGCCGGTGCAGAGGTGAGCTCCATCACCTCAGACTACTCCACCACTTCCTCCATCACATTCCTGACTGGAGCAGAGTCCAGTGCACTAAGCCCAGAGCTGCAGGGCGGGGAGGAGGCAGATGACGAACGCAGTGAGCTCATCAGTGATGGACGACCCATGGAGACAGACAGTGAAAGTGACTTCCCGGTTTTTGCCCCTGGAGGCGGCAACAGCCAGTCTACACCCTGCCCAGAGCAGAGTCTGGAAAGGACCGAACAAAGAGGAGGTGAAACAGCTGAAGGGAGTACCACACCAAAAATGGAGGCACGGCGTCTTTTCCCATCACAGAGGATGACTGAGTGCAACACCCTTTCTAGAAGGTGGTCCCTTAGACAGAAAACAGATAGTGAATCATCAGTGGAGGGTGTAACTGGGAGTGGGGAGCGTAGTGAGGGTAGGGCGGAGTCTTCCACGCGGCTCTCACGAGTCCTGGAGGTGATGAAGAAAGGGCGGTCCACAAGCAGCCTCAGCTCGTCCTCTCGCAGCGAATCAGAGCGTCCCGAACCAGCCTGGCATTTTAGGATCACAGAGCGGCTCAAATTCAGGTTACGCACATCTGCTGATGATATGTTCACCCAGAAGAACCGAACTCCTGACGCGCGGGGAAAGAAGAAGAACATCCGCCGCAGGCACACCATGGGAGGGCAGAGAGACTTTGCAGAGCTGGCGGTCATTAACGATTGGAGGGAGCAGGGGGGCGTTGACCAGGCGGCCGAACTGTCAGCTCTGGACCGCCTCAAGCCCAGATGTTCCTCTCAGGACTTCTCCATCCGGGACTGGATCACTAGAGAGCGGAGCAGAGGCTCTGACGCGAGTGGTGAGGTTGCGCCCAAAGCCGTCCCTGAGGATGATCATCCAGACGCCCAAGAGGGGGCTCCTGAAAGACTTCCTTCCTCTGCGCCCTCAGGTGCACAGCCGCTATCAGGGGAGCATGTAAACGGCGGTGGGCTGCAAGGCAAAAACAAAGCCAACCTCGGGGCAGACGCTCACCCACACAAACTGTCTGGAACACAAGTTGTCCGCTCACGGTTCTACCAGTATCTGTGAAACGGCAAGAGCGGTCTTGTCTAGCGTGTTTGTACAGATTTTAATGAATGGATAAATGTACAAATGTGGGTATTTTAGCTAAGGTTACTGCACAATATTTTTTCTACAAAATATTCTTTATGTATCTACTGTACATACTGTGTATAGGCTCGTGATTGTTACTGGAATAATGCTGAAGAGATGTTTATGTATGTAATTCCACTGACTCTTTGGTCGTACTGGAACAGACGTGGAATAAACTCGGACTTCCTCCTGCAAGAACGAACCCTACTAATGTAAGAATGTGACTTCACTGTTGATGTGTGATGAAAAAGGACAGAAATGGACTGTTGAGGATTATTGTACGGCACTGAAAGGGTCAGCTTGACTTTCCTGAGGAGCGCAGGAGGAAGTCTTTTAAAAGGAATCATGGCTCAGTTCTTCCTATTAAAAGTGGTATGAAGAATGTATTACTCTCTTTGGACTAACACTAGTTGCTTGTGACAATATTGTCATTTTGAAAACAATAAGTATGTGTTTTTTGGCCTGTACTTGAAGTATGTGGGTGTAACTGAAGGCTGCTTTCTGAGCTGGGTGCTGTGGGAAGTTTGTTTTTTCACAGTACAGTCACAACAGCCAGATATTAGCTTGAGGAACTGGAGGATTATTATAGTTTTATCAAAGACTGAAAAGAAAAAACAGTACTGAAATGCTGGTACTATAGTATGTAATGCTTGGTACAGTAGTTTTTATTTCCAAACATTGTCCAGTTATAGTCCATAAAGTTTTTACATACAGTAAAAATAAAAAAGTGCCTATTTTTTCCCTTTTTGTAATCAGTTTTTACCAACAGTTGTCAAAGACGAGAAGAACTTTTAAAAACACTTTTAGGACAGAGTAACCTCACATGCATTCCAGAGATTTTTGTTTTGTTTTGTGGTCTTTTGTGTTTTAGGTCAAGTCACAGTGATATCAGAGCATTCAGATTTACGTCAGTTTCTACATTTCTTTTTAGTTTTACTCCATTTTCTTCCCCTGCTGTACTTTAAGTGCAGCACAATGCATGGGCGCTTGATACC
>JAQFJA010000013.1:4706356-4719068 GCA_029874485.1 Naso brachycentron | reverse complement strand
CCACAGTGTTTTTGTTGCCGTTTTTGGAGCCTGGGCTGTCCACAGAGACCGGACTTTTTTACAGCATATTCAGAGGATAGAAAGCCAGCGGATCGTGAGATGTTTGCTGTACATGACTAGTTTAGAAACCGCGTAACAAGACTTAGAATGCCTTTAATGTAAAAACAATTCCCCAGTCTAAAACAGGTAATTTTATTTTATTTTTCTCCACAACCGTCTGGTGACCCCCAGAGAGCGACCACGTTATAGTGAGAGGTTTAATGAGCTCCCTGCATACATCACACAGCTGCGAACCAACAACACAGCACACTGGAGTGGTCTTCAAGGTGATGGGCAGCCAGTCATGGACCAGAAATCAATTGTGTGCTACTTTAGCCTCTGCACTTTCTTGAGCGAGCACATCCCCCATTAGTGTGCAAGTGCCTGTAACTGCAACAGCTACATGACAGGAGAAGCAAAGAGGAGGCTCGCACAGTGTTCTTGTAAAGACATCTCTGTGAGAAACGAAGAAAAGTGAGCTGATACAAAACCGAAGAAAATAACAGTTTTTCATTTTAATTACTCTGTCCTTTGTTTTTTCCAAATAATTGACAAACTCCTCAAATTTCCATTAGTGGGATTCATATTCAAATTGTCTGTTTTGTCAGAAAGGTAATAATGTTTAGTTTACTATCACAGAGGACCTGTGAAAAGCTGAATGCGGTTAAACAGTGAAATCTCAAACTGCTTAGTCAAAAGATAATTATTAGTTGATGAGCTCTAATCATCAGCTTGTAAATGCAGCATTTTCATGCCAGAACAAATTGTTGTGTGAGGCAGCAGTCAGCCTACAAACTGTTTTTATTATTCAACCTTTTCTCAAAATTAATATTATTTTAATTCTCTCCCGATGTGGAGAGTTCCCTCAGACATATATGTAAGAACTAAAAGAAATGCAGTTCTCAAACAGCGTTTAGAGCTATTAGCTTGTCTGAACTCAGAACATGGCTAAAATAAAAACATCATGTTGCATAATTGGCTCAGAATGTTATTAATTCTAATGTTTCTGTCGTTTTAAAATCTTTCCTTTCCATCTGTGTTCTGTCTTTCATGCCTGCAGACTTTGAGGATCTGTTCGACGACGATGACCTGCAGTGACGACAGCATCTGGACACCTGTGCACTTCTGTGAACGTGTAGATTAGAAAATGAAAATGGGCCTATTCTGATTACATGTTCTCTCTTATTTGTAAAACCTTCCCTCCTCTTACCTGTCACTCACCACCATACTGAAATAAAGTCTTTTTGTTTTTTAAAAAAGGAGAAGAAGAAGAAGAGCTGTCTTTGTGAACCAGGTGTGTGTGAATTCTGAGAATCCCTCACATTCCAGCTTTAGAGAAAATTATGAGTATGGTTTTGGCGTCGTCGTGTTTGAATCTGCTGGCAGCTGGATTGTAGGTTTGTGTGCTGTGCGAAACACCTGTTAGCGAACGTAAATTACATACGAGATACAGTGTTAACATGGCCGCTAAATGTTCAGTTTGGACGTGAAAGGACAGGAAAGGGGCTGCAGAAAAATGTGGAAATGCTAAAAGATGAAGAAGACATTAAATGTTCTCATTCAGTAAAATAGTTTGCTTTGTGGTCACTTATCTTTAATCAGCAAAACTTCTAATGTGCTTCAATGGTCTTCAACTGTTTGTAATTACTTGTATGAACTTTGGAGTTGAATTTTACTGTGTTACTGTGTTTTTTATTCTCAGAGAGACGATGCAAGCCTACATTAACTAGAAACGTGTAATCTTAAATATCAAATCAAGAAAACTTTTGATCTTTAAGACTTAGTTTGCAATTTCGTATTTTCACTGTGTATGTACTTCAGAATTATGATTTACCATGGTGTTAAAAGGGCTGCCCAGATTACTGTGGCAGCCAATGACCAAAGTAAATGGACGCTCCGTTGGAATACGGAAATATCGCATGCTTGCGTGAACCAATCAGAATGTAGCCTATGATTAGTTAAATCGAAATGTGATAATAGTTTGTGGTCCGTTTCAAAACTGTTCTGTTGGATCTGAGTGTTAAACTTTTAATGTGCAACAAAACTCATAGTTTTAAAAGCGAAAAGTTCTAAATACATAATGAGAAAAAATAGTTAAAGTAAAGAGTATAAATCTTACAGCCCCTGAAAACTGATTCTTCAGTTTGCTTAAAACAAAAGGGAAAAAAAAGTTCGTGTCTGTGCTTAAAGGAACCCAAACCCATAAAAGAGAGTGTTCGCATGGACGCTGGTTTTCAAAATTAAACACATGGAAAGACATGAAATAAATGTGTCCTTTTTCCAAACTATACCAGGATAGTTTTTCAGTTGTATTTAACAAGCATTATTATTTTGGGTGAATTCACTTTCTTCAATTTAAGCCTTCAGTTTTTTGCGCAAACTGATAAACCTCCCTAGAAGAGAAACATTCTAAGATCACTGAGTGTCATCCAATCAGATGTGCTGATTCTGCATCAGACAGATGTACAGGTTTCTGTGAATGTGTGTGTGAGTGTGTGTCTTACATGGCTGGCAAGTCTGAACAGTTAAACTGAGGAGGAAACTGTAGATTATCGAATTCCTCATGTGTGGACCAGCTGTCCCTGAATACATGAGTGTGTGTGTTCAGGTTGAGACAGAAGCTGTGGTTTTGCCCTCTGAGGGTCTCTGAGAAGTTGCTTATGTGGCACCTCAGCAGCTCCCCTTCATCATTTCCTGATATTTTCTTTCCTCTGTTTTGTGTTTTATACTATTATTGCATCCAACCAGCAAAGATTCAGAGTCTGATTTCTACCTGAAATGTGACTTGCAGACATAATCAAAATAAAGTGTGGTCAATTAAAGAAAACAAACACTTTTTGAAACAACTTCTCTCACCTCTCCACATCTCCATCTCTGCTTCCAGCCCTCCCACCTTCTCTCTTTTCCTGTCTTTAATTACAGTGCCTCTGATTGGTGGAAACTTCCTGAAAGTTTGGACCAATCACGCATCTGGTTGAAGTGGCCCTTGACCCCCTCAGGTGGTTCCTGTGTGCGTTTTTTTGTGTGAATGTTAATGAATGCTTGTTGCGTGTGTGTTTCGGTTTAAAACCCTGCCCGGACCCTTCATCAGGACAGTCTGTCAGGCGGGCCGCAGGGATAGGGTGCAGCAGGAACCTCTGTCATACATAAACACACATACACTTACAAGCAGAGTTTGAGCCCAGGTGGACTGAGTCATCTGGCCTGTGAGGCTTCATTTAAGTCCACATCTGGATCCGCAGACGGTCACGCTGATAAGATAACGACAGGTAAGAGAGGTAATTGTGCTTTTCTCCATGGTAACTTCAGGTACTTACCCAGGCTTCAAGTTCAGGTTGAAGTCAAGTTTCACCACTGAGCAACACCTGGTTGTGTTTTTATGGCGACAAACCAGTAGCTTCAGCTCAGCCAGGAGCCTTGTGGCCACATGTTTGATTAAAGCCTTCAAATCAAAGTTCAGTACCAAGCTGCAGGGGTCCCTTCAACAGCCTCTCCAGGTGACAACTAGCACATGTCTGGGATCTCAGGTTGTAATTGGACTGGAAATTTAACACCTTCCAGCAGGGATTTAAAAGGTTTGCAAATCGTGCAGGGAACGGAACATCTTTTTGGGCTCTTGATCTGAGAGGATCTGCTTCTGAAAACACATCTGTATGTAAATTAAAGTCTGACTAGTGGATAAAAATGAGTTTTTCTACCTCCCGTTTTTAGATCTTATGTGAAGCTAACAATATCTGTTTTGTACTAAGATTTTGGCTCAGAAAATATGAATGATGAAATAATTATGTTATTTAGCATCATTTTAATGGTGTGTTTGATATTTGCAGAAGAGGAGGTGAAGTCATGGCTGGAAGGAGGAGAGCCAGTTTCTCCGGTGTGCTCACCACAATTCTGCTGGCTGTGATGCTGCTGCCTGGTGAGTACACAGCGGGGATGTTAAATACCTGTCACTATCTTGACAGCTACTGTGGCAGAATACGCATGACTTTCATGTAACTTGAACTATTTTTTGGGTGGAAGAAGTGCCTCTTCTGTCCTTTACTAAAGCAGAAGTAGCAACACCGCACGATTACGAATAAGAGTCAGGAGTTGAAAATTTTCCTCAAGGAATAGCTAATTTATTTAACCATTCAGTCTCTAAAATTTTTGTCAGTGTCAAAGGGTACACATCCAAATGTCTTGGTTCTATATTATGTTGCCTGATTACACAGGGACGCATTAAAGAAAAATGTCACCTTTACCTTGTCCAAAAAATTGTCAAAACTTGAGTGTTTACTTCAAGCCAGTCCCAAAACAAGGGTTTTTTCTTGGTAGGCATTGAAAAATGATTCCATGTAATGTTTTTTAAATGCAAACACATTTTAGCTCCATTTATTACCACCTAAATACCAGAGAAGAAACACAGTAATTTTTAAAAATTAGATTATCGTTAACTGAAATTTGTTTAACCACAGTGTAAATCTTGTGATCAGTATTCTGTCTCTGTTTCATATCAGTTAAAGTAGCAAAGTACTGGAAGCAAAATGCTCTCTAAGTATGAGAAGTAGAAGTTCTTAACAGGAAAAAGTTCAAGTCTGGCCTGTCAGTGTGATTTGTTTTCCATAATATAATTTTTTGTTAGAAAAAGAAAAAAGGTTGTTGTAACTTGAAGAAAAGCTAAATTTAACTAATATCTGTGATAGAATTTGTAAAGATTGATCTTCAGAGTAACTGTGGCTTTCAAAGTAATAGTGGAGTAAAATATTTTCACTGTAAATGTTGTGGAGTAAAAGCAAAAAGCAGCATAGATGCCCATACTTAGGTAAAGTATAAGTACTTGTACGCATTCTTCCATCCTTGTAACTTTTCTTTCTCCTCATCAACAAAGTTCTTCAGTTTACTTCTTTCACCTCCTGTTTTTTTTTGTTTTTTTTTTACCCAGTCCTCTTTTTGTTTTCAAAATTGCGTCTTAAAAACTTATAACAAATGCATTTTTCTTGAGTTATGGCCTCAGAATCTACTTTTTGAGCTTTTTTTTGGTTAGGATAAAGGTTAGTTGGACTGCAAAGGGTCTCTGCCCTTCACCAGTTCATGGACATTAACTTGCACTTTGTCACGTGGCTCTTTAACGCAGCCTGTGGTGTTTGAAACCTTCAAAGTGATTGACATATTTACTAAGAGGCAAAGACTCATCTTCCCCTGATAACTGTTTTTTAAAGTGAGATGGTTTAAAAGGAAAACGAGCTGAAGGAGGAGGAGTTTCTTGTCATGATTTCTGCTCCTGTAAAAAATTAGTACCTGTCAGCATCACCTCCTCCTCTGCCCTCTTAAAGTGCTGCTGTTTCCAGATGTGCAAGCCAGTTTTTTACAGGCTCATAAAAAAACAATACAGCGGATACACTGAGACAGCATCATTTAGCCCACCCTCCTCCTCCTCCTCCTCCTCGCTCCACCACTTCGAGTCACCTTCACTCTCTTCTTTCTTTGATTCTTGGCAAATTCGTGCCTTTGCTCCTCTTCATCAGTGACCTTACACGCTACAGAGCACATCACAACTTGCAGATTACTCCATCAAAGCTGATCAAAACTCTTTTTTTTTTTAATCACACTACCGACACACATCACGCATCCCCTGAATTATCCCCTCTGGATATCTCCTTTAAACCTGTCGTCTGTTACCCTCTTCCTCGTCGTCCTCCTCCTCTTCCTCTCCTTCTGTAAGGCATTAACTTTTTCCCTGTGGAGATGAAAGAAACCTGGAGCAGAGCTGAATCTGCTGTTTCCTTCAGCTGCATGGGGTTAAGCAGTGCACATTTGTACTCATAAGACACACACAAGTTCTCGTGCAGCTCTTTGTAGTTTTTATAGGTGAGCCTGTAACATCAAATCCCATGCTGTGCTTTCAAAGAGCTGCAGTCGCCAGCACTGCAGGCACGGCCAATTACACCCTGTCCCATTTAATGAATAATATCTGTCTGTAAGTGTTTGAGGTTTGATGTCATATATTATGACTTGTGTTTTACAGGCACAGTTAAAAATCAAACTAGGGAGAGTAAGCAACTTCCAGGACTTCATCTTCATTTGATCAACCTCTTTATTTAATGTTGGGGGTTTTTTGGGTTTTTTTTCAGCATTCACGTCTGCTGGACCAATTGTGCAAAAGTGGAAAAGCAATGGTAAATATGGGATTTTTTAATCTTCATTTATCTAAATTCATTCAGGAGTGAAAACCCAATAAAGTTGCTAAAAAATGAGGCCATGAAAGTGCTTTCATCACTGCACCTTTGTTGTTTCAGTCAGTGTAGCATCAACACTTAACTTATTGATATCTCATGTAATATATGGTAGCTGTCATTTTTCTTGACAAGTAAAACCAATTAGGGTTTAATGATGTCCAACCCCCAAATATAACAAGTTTGACGCCTTGAATACCTTATTTTAAACTTTCAAAGTCATGAGAGTCCTTGAGTTTGTGAGGACAGAAGCTTCAGGATCAGCAGTTCCTTTTCTCTTGTCTTTTCTGGCCTCAGCAGGAGAAAGTATTCAGGAGAGGGCGGCTGCTGCAGAGTCACACAGGAGGCTGATCCGAAACCGCAGGAACATCAGCTGGTACAAACAGCACTCCGACTTTTGGAATTGGTACAAGTTCTTCACTGACAATGGCAACCAGGAGGCAGTAAGTATACATACACCGCAAGCAAACATTTTCATTTTGTGTTTTTTCCTTGATATTTTTCATACATAAGCCTTTCATCTTAAACAAAGCACCAAAAAGAGTTGGTAGTTGCTCCTTTAAACTATGCTGTAATGGATTGCAATAAGTTTCAAAGCTGAATTCATCCATATTTTTATATCAACAATGGTTCGGATTAGTATGTGTGATGTGAGAGGTGTCACTCAACTCTTAAGGGGATTTTGATATCTTCAAGATTGATACAGATTTTTAGCTGCCTGCTACCTGCTCGGCTCTAAACAGCATGCAGACAAAATAAATAGCTGATAATCATAGTGAAGTATTTAGCTGCTAATGAGCCAGATGTTCCTCAGGCAAAGGTGTAGGTTTGGTTTCTAAAACTGTTTTCCTGCTGTTAAAATCAACCACAGCTGTTCTGCTTCCTAGCTTCTTTTATCTCTGCAGATGGTATTTGAGACTGAACAGAATTTGGGTAGGTTATTGTCAGGAAATTGGTTTGAAGTCTTTGCTCTTTTGTTTATGTCCGTGCATCACTTGAATCAGCTCACCAATTACCCCTCCTTGTCTTAGGTTCAGGAGATGGACCGCATCTACCTGGCCTACCTCCAGAACAAAAACCGTGCCGAGGGACGTCGCTCCTACAAGGCCTACTTGCGCCACTTGGGTGAGATTTACAAGTCCTGTGCAGAATCAGATGACCCCAACTGTGTGGCTTCCGCCACCTCCAGGCCCAAACCTAAACCAGAGCCCCCAAAGCCTGCACCAGTGAAAACCTGTGACCCCACCAAGGACCCCTACTGCTTGTATGCTGCTTTGGTCCAGGGTAAGAGCCCCTATCTGCCCCTGGTGCTTCCAGCTGCCGCCCCCGAGCCAGCACCAGCACCAGCAAAGGCCCCAGCCCCTCAGTATGTCCGCCCTGCTGCTACAGCCAAGGACCCACAGTCTGGGTATTACTACTATGCTCCATCTGCAGTGCCGTTCCTCACCAAGGTATGTTTTCAGACTGATATTGCAATTTATCTGCCTTAAGTCACGTGTTTTTGTCTGCGGTGTCACTGAGGCACCATTTTGTAAGTGCTTTTATAATATGTACCACAGTCAGTGAAAGCTAAGACAGCCATACAGTGAAATGATTTCAAATAACTTATATAACCAATTATTTTGTCAAACTAGAGAAGCAGAAGTAAACTGAGAGGATGTGATATCGAGACAAACTCAGCAACGATCCCGTGGACAATTAATATTAATATATTAGCTGATTGGCCTTCTATTAAGCCTCATGCTGTTGCAGAGTGTCATACCTGTATTTGCACAAAACCTACCAAAAATCCAAAAAGGTATGAGATTTTAAGTACATTTTAGACTTTGGTGCCCCCTTATGGTAGTTTTAAAGAAGACATGTGTGAAAGGTTCCTTATCCAATTGATCCACTCTGGAAATACATGGAATAAAGGGCTATAAATAACACATAACTGTACTAATTTAGTTAAAAGATGCAATATGGATATGAATAAATCTACACTCTGTGCCTTCAGACTGCATGGTACAGTAGTTTCTTGAGCCTTTATGACATCCAGATAGCATATTTGCTTCTGTTTCTCTTGCTTCAGGAGCAGAAGGCTGAGCTGCTGCGCATCTGCTCTGCTGATGATGTGGAGTGTCTGCAGTACCACCTGAAAGCCGCTTATGGTTACGCACCATCTGCTGGACCTCTGCCTTCCTATGCTCACCTTGGCTGTGACCCCAAGAAGGACCCCTCCTGCAAACCCAAACTGGTGCAGAAAGCCCCCTCTGGCCTCTACCTGCAGTACCCCAACTGTGATCCACTCCGGGATCCCTATTGTGCCTATGCTGCCTCCCTCGTGGTATGATTTATTTGTTACAATGATAATTAACAGCTGCTTCCCATTTATTATGTTTTTATTTGCATCTATGCCTTGATGTCATGGGCTCATGGTCTATTTATTGTGATGTGCTCCTCCAGGCGCCCCGTGCCCCCAACCCTCCTTCTCCCGCTGGCCCTGGATCCTGCAACCCTCTTTTTGAAGATGGTTGTAACCCTCTTACCGCCACCAAATTTGCCACCCCCCCCGAGGCATACACAAGTGAGGAAAAAGAAGAGGCTGCTGCCATTCGTGCTGCCCCCCCTGCTGCTCAGCAGAGCATCAACCCATATGCCATGTTTAGGGATGCTTATGCTAACAGACTTACTGATCCCTATGCTATGTACCACCAGGCTAGCGCCCCTGCTTCTCCTCCAGCTAGTGACCAATTTGCCATGCTGCGCCGATTCATGGCCCAAGCCCAAGGTAATGACCCATATGCTCCACGGATGGAGGCTGCTCCGGAGTCTAACCCTAACGATCCTTTCTCTGCAATCCGCGAAGCAGTAGCCGCCATGCAACACCGTAGTCCTCCTGCCCCCCGGCAGCAGTACCCATTTTCCAGTCCCAGTTATGAAGAACCTGTCAAGGAGGAGCGCCATCCTCTTGGCCCCCCAGGTAAAACCAAGGAGGGCTATGACTGCTTCATCGGCTACGATCGCGAATGCTACCCAGTGAGGCCCAACGAACCACGCTCTGGAGTTCACCGCCGCATCCCCTATCCTGCCGAAGCCTACGAGCCCCACGTGAATGCTGATGGTACTCGTAACGGGGTCCTGGAGCCTGCCAACCCGCACTGTGACCCCGAATACGACCCTGACTGTCGCCTTCGTCGCTATGAACCTGAGCAGACCCACACCGAGGCCCAGCCTGAGCATGACCCTGAGGAGTACCAAAACCAGGGAGCAGCAGAGAGCGAGAAGCAGCCAGAGCAACAGGAACAGGACCAGTATGAGACGGAGCCCTACCAGAGTGGCCAGGAGGAGCCTCACATGTTCTACCAGCAACCCTCACAGGGTATGCCCAGCCTCCAGGACATACTGCGGCGCTACGGGGATCAGTACCCCGAGCAGGATGATCACAGAGCCTATGCAGATGACTATCGCAAGAAATAACATGCCAACACACACATGCTTTCAGATGGACATGAATACACCGTATTGTGCGTTCTTGCAGCTTAGCCCTTGATCGCCTCGCACAGCACTCAGTAAATCTCACACGGACCAGATATGGGACTCAAGAAAAGTCTATGGACCCAATGAGCGAGTAAACCTACATGCACGAACATCCACACATAACTTCCAGCTGCAGGAACGTGCTCAGAGAGCAGAGCGTGTTCCAGCAATGTTTTCATCTCTTTTGCTGCTTCAGACTTGTTGCTTTGGCTTTTTGCTGTCCAGTTTTCATCTGCACCTCCTCAAACCACTCGAATGTGTATTGACTTCTCATTGCTAAGCTTTGCTTCTGTATCTATGCATCTCACTTTTTTTTTTTTAAGTTGTTGCTTTTTGTCCGTGACAGTTTATGTAAAGATTTTTTTTTCATTTTGAATGTTATAATAAATAAAAAGCTCTTGAAAGCTGGTTTTGCATTTGATTTACTGAATCTTGAAATTTAATCAACTTGATTGACTCGTCTAAGTTATTTTACTCCATATACACAAGTATGGGAGAACTGATTTACAAAGAAAAAACATGTTTTGGATGTTTAAGTGTTCTCTGACATAATAGGTTGATGTAGATTCACCACTTTTAAAATTAAATTAAAGGGTACTTCCGTGATTTTAGGCTACCTAGAGTCTACTGCCATGCGAATGACTCTGTAGGTCTGTACTTAGGCAAAGTAGGGCTTTGAGCTAATGCTACTGCTAATACACTGATGCTAGTGGGCAGGTGTAAAGTTTACTATAACCAGCATCTTATTTTAGCTTGTTAGCATTCTAAAATTTGTTACTTAGCAGTAACGAAGTACAGCTAAGGTTCACTGGAATTTTATTAGTCAGTAGTAAGTCATGACCAACTGGAAATTTGCCCTAATAAACTAACTTTTCATGAATCCCTTGGAAAATGGTAAAATAATCTAATTTAAAAAAGGAAGGAAAGTGATTCTTCATCCTGTAGCTTACTTTACACTTACTGCTGTCATGAGTTAAACACTGACTCTTCATTCAGTCTGAAGGTTTCCCTGAATCCTCGCATCGCGATGTCCAAAACAAGTTAATTTTCAGGGCAGCAAAGTCAAGCAACACTTGAACTTCCACAGCTTGTTTTTTTAGGAGTTTCTCTGTCCCTATGCACTCGCCTCACCCTCCTCAGACTTCATCTGTTGCCATGCTGGTTCTCTCCAAATACAAACACACGCAGCATGAGGAGGGGTCAAAGAGAGCACAGGCTCGACTTCATCGATCCAAGAGCTCTTAGACACATTAACAGCAGCAGCCATTCAGAAGTCTCCAGGGAAGCTCTTGTAGCGCCCAGGCAATTGCAGAAAACTTCAGACTTGAACTGCCTTTAAAAGAATTCACCACAGTTGTCTTCATCACTGTGACTCCTTCTGGAGAGAGATGTAACCAGTAATCAAAAAACATGAGCATCAGGAGATGTGGATGGGAGATTAGAGAGGTTTTGTTTTACTTTAATTGTGTAGTTTTAGTAAGAAAAGGCGTAAACTGCAGCTTGGATCTCTAGATTAGGTGTGTTTAAGCAACTCTTAAGGATAATATTTCCAAAATCAGTAAATTGTACAATGTATGAAAAATGTAAGAAAATAGTAAAGAAAGAGCCAAATATTCTTTGAAACTGAAACTATTAAATGCGCTCTATGATCAAATTAGATTTACTTTTCAGCCATCAATGATATAAATCCAGGGGTTGCCATCATCCATCCATCCATCCATCGTCTTATCAAGGGTCTGGTGGCCATGGAAGCAGACTAAGCAGTCTATTCTAGACATCCCTCTCTTCAACAACATTTTCAAACTCCTCCTGAGGGATCCTGAGACATTCCCAGGCCAAATGACAAATTTAAATCTTCTCCACTCAACTGGACATGATCGGAAAACTGCCAAAGGAAGGAGGCATCCTAATCAGATGCCCGAACAACCTCGGCAGAGCCTTTTGAACTCAAGGAGGAATGCCTTTTTAAGATTTCCCAAAGAACTGCCTCCATAAGGTCTTGGAGAGGTTTGCCTATCTCTGTGAACCTGTGAGCTTTGTTGTCAGGGGCAATACCCACAGGTACAGTCTCCCACTGCAAATTGGTCCCATAGGAACAGCCAGACTAGAAGTGATTCACAGACAGTAAATCAGCCAAGAAGAAGAACCTTGGACAAGAAGAAGCCAGATGAGGATGGCAAGCCTCTACAGGAGCTAAACCGGCCGTAGCAGGGGACAGGAAACTGGTCAGCTGCAAACAGATTCATTAAAGTTGAATCTAGAGAGAAAAACAAACAAACAAACAAACATGAAGACGACTGAGAGGCGGCAGAATAGATCACTTTTTGAAGGAAAGTTGTCCATTCCTTTATTGGAAATGGAATTTGTACAGTTGTGGAAATGCCAGCCTATTCTGAGAGACAGCTGAGATATAGACATTCAGAAATATCAAATCTGACAGGAAATGACCTTCTGAAACAGCTAAAGATAAAAAGTTTTAAAATAGCTCAAAGTTCTTCAATTTTTACAATGTCTTTACTCTGACACTGCACAGCGTGGGTCCAAAAATACCCATATTCATTTCCCATGTAATTTCATGCATGGTTGAGGGTTTCTTTGCTACATCTTTGAAATAAATGTATTTATTAATTAAAATCCAATTTATTCATCGAATAAATCGTTTCTTAGTACTGCTGTGGATTAAGGATATGGTCCAGGATGGAGAAATACTTTATTTGTCACATTAAAACTTGGATATATTTAATGAAAAATTATTGGGAAGACATAAAAACAGCCTTTATTTTGATAAAGAGGTCAGTAGAAAATAGAAACTCTCCAAATAAGTGCACAAAATAACAATTATCTTGAAATTAATTATTTAGTACAGTGTGAGGCTGGATATTTAGAAAATAGCAAAACAAATGGTGACTGAATTAAAAAAAAAATCTTTTTCCTATTTAAAG
>JAQFJA010000013.1:4644299-4654747 GCA_029874485.1 Naso brachycentron | reverse complement strand
ACTTACTGTAAGACAGAGATACTGTCTCTTAATATGTACTCCAAGGCGATAATGCAATTCCAGCTAAATCTTGTCTTCAGGCAGCATATTTTTTCCAGTTAAAGCACAATTGTTGAACTCTGCAAAGTTCAAACCTATTATTGAATCAAAATAAGAATCACATTTAACACTTTGACTGGAGGAGACTTTTTCTATTCAGTCAGGTGGCTTAAGCGCTAGAGCTACAACTTACAATTCCTTTAATATCAGTTAATCTCAATAATATTATGTTCTCTATTTACATATTACTGTATGAAATGTCTAAAATTCTTTAAACTGCTCTGACCAACAGTGCAAAACCCAAAGATACTAAACAGAGAGAAGCGAGAAATCATTACAAAAAACTGAGCAGGAACTAGTGAAAATTTGGTGTTTGTTGCAAAAATGCAATAGTTATCAAAAGAGTTACATTCTTTGTTCAACAGATGGAAAAATCAATTATCTGATTGTTTCAGCTCTAATAGTTGCTATTACAAGTATTATTACACTGTTTTTGTACCATTGCTTGCAAGCTTTCCGTCAGAGAGAATACAAGGTAAAATTGCTCGATAAAAGTTATTTCAGGACATTTTCAGCCTGGGCTGTATTTCTTTTTGTTTTTCCATTGTCTGATCAATTCTAACCAAACTGTCATCAATCATTCACAGCTCACATATATCTTTGATGCTCCAGTGGCCATCTCTGCACACCAAGGTTTGAAAGAGCCAATGACCAACCACGTCCACAATAAAACCTCCAAAGCACCTCATTCAGATATTATTAAACACTGAGCCTATGATCCTCTCACGTCCACGGTGCTGTTGGTTATTGCTTGATAAATCCACAGCAGCTTTGGATGCTGAGAAACACTGCAAAATTCATCACAAAAGTTTTCAGGTTGTGGACAAACTGCCAGTAACCCATAAATTGGGCATTTCTCATTACAGACTATCACTGTTTTTTTTTTAAAGATATGCTTGCAGCATCAGGGATTGCGTTGGAAACTACTGACACTGTCACCGGCTGTGTGGTGGTGCTATTGAGGACTTTAGTAAAAATCCTTCAATTTGAATGAAAAAAAGAAGGAAGAGTCCTGTTCAAAAGGCATGGAAGAAAGAGCAACAATAACTCCTCACTTAATTGTACCACCACTCCAGACCCCAAAGACAAAACAATAGCAACATCTTCCTGAAAATCTGGACTCTAAAGAGATAACAAATGATTTAAGAGCAACATCAATATGCTCAACATCTAACTGCAAGTCCAATTCCCAACAGGAAACAACTGATATGAAACAGTGTTTCCGTCATTTATTTGTGGCCCGCCAAATTATAAATGCCACTTGCCATATTTTGTACTTTTGGAGCTGCTGACTTTGGCACAATCACTCTTTCCCTCAAAAAGGAACATGGATCGATATAATGACGGTTTGTCTCAAACAAGTGCACTGTACAATCATACGCATTATTTCTGCTTCATGTGCACAAACTCAGCCCCAACCGAGAGCTCGACCTCCAGTCCAACCGCCAGGCTGGAGGAAACAACTGATGAGCAACATCAACATTAAACTGCAAGGCCAGACTCTGGGCAGAAAACAGCTGATTTCCTACGACTGCTCTGTCTGTCTGCAGCCTTTTATTTAGCGGAGCTGTCCCCAACAACAACTCGCTGCTGCAGCTGCGGCTTCGGTCTGCAGGCAGCCCACATGTGAACCTCTGTGAATCACAGAGTTGAGGCAGAGCAGTCAGAGGGAAAACCAGAGGACATTTTCTCCGTAAAATATGATCTGATTTTACTAAAATAGCTGTTTTGTGCAACATATTCACATGCATCATTTAGTTTTGTTTTTTAAAGCCACGGGTCGCGGTCAAAGTTCCATAGTGTTGCTTTAAGAGCAGACTCCAGAGAGAAAATAACTGACTTAAGAGCAGCATTGACATCATCAGGTTACTGCAAGTCCAGACGCCAGACAGAAAACAACTGATTTAAGAGCATCAGCAATGACATCTTGCTGCAAGTTTGGACTCCAAATTGAAAACAAATGACTTAAGAGCAACAACACCCTGACTGAGCCTTTCAGTACTTCAAGTCCACACTTTACAGAGAAACAAATTTATTTAGGAGCAGCAACTTCTTTTTGCACGTCTGGACTCCACTCAGGAAACAAATGAGTTAAGAACAAAAGCACCTTACAGCACCGTACAACGTACATCAATGCAAAATTCAGGCTTCAAAGAGAAAACAAATGATTTAAGAGCAACAACATGACTCCGGAGTACAGTGAAAGTGGCAGAGAAAGATGAAGAGGAGGTGAGTGAAGCAGCCATGCGTACTTTGGTGTGTTTAGGGACTGATTATTCACTTACATCTGCACTCAGTCAAAGTCCCATAAGAACAAGACAAGAAATTCTGTGACAGCATGACAAGAGCACACAATCGTCATCACTCTCCTCTGGTTTTTTTTGTTTTTGTTTTTTTTGCTCCAGTGCCCAGAAAATTAGGTTTTTAGACAAGGTGGGTGGCATTAATTAATCCACAACGATCATTAAAGTGATCATTCTGAAACTGAAAAGTCACAGGTTTGATACCAGCACTCGTAAACAATCTTGTGTGCACACATTTGAACAACAGACACACCTTCCAAGAATCAAGATGAGAGCCCAACAATTATTATGTAATGGGATCAAAAATGGTTTTTCCGTGTTTTATGATTTTTTTAGAGTTCATCTATTATGCATCTACCCTCTAAAGTTACCTGAGGGACTAAATCTAAATAACTCTAGCATATTATTTATAGTCCTCAGAGAAATTCGGCCTGCAAGCTTAAAAACAGCCAAAACTAATCAGCAGAAAACAATAAGTCACCCTCACCACTTCAATTTAATTGAAATTAGCTGCAGGATGAGAGCTAATAGGATTGAGCAAATGTTTTGAGCGAGTTCTCTCTGTTGCCCGTTTATGCAGGCAATAAACTCATGTTTTCTTCATGATTTTGTAAGCTAATAAAGCTAGAAAATTTAGCAAATATCTTACATCAGAGCAAATCAAACACAGTGTACGGGAGACATGCTACTGATGAAGCAGAACGCGCTGAATTTTCACGTTTACATTCGTGCTTAAAGGAACTGATGAAATGCTCCGACTTTTAGTGCTTTGAAACGCGCAGACACTCCTACAGCCTGAACATTTAGACTTCTTATACAAAGAAAAGACGCAAAACTGTTTTATTAGATGTGTGCTGCAGAAGTGAGGGGCAAAATCAACACTTCATCTCTTTTTCAGCTGTTGGAGAACATCAGAGGAAAGCTTAAATTTAAAGATGTTCTTCACTGAAAAAACAAAACGAGGGGCGTTCATTTGGTCAGTGACACATGCCAAGAAAACGGAAACAGCTGCTTACCTAAGCATGCGTTAACGAACCCGTACCAAACGCACCCAGACCGTCCGATCAGCCACCGCCCCTGGGTGCTGGCCGCGAAGCTGAACGGGGTGCCGAGCACGCTGACCAGCAGGTCGCTCGCAGAGATGCTCACCAGCAGGAGGTTCATGGGCGTGCGCAGAACCCGGTACCGGCAGAAGAGCGCGAGCACTAGGAAGTTACTGAAGAACCCGAAGGTGCCAATAAAGCCGAGGCACACCGCCACCACCAGATGCCCCTTCGGGCTCAGGGTCGGAGGAGGGAGAGAACCGGACACCTCCTCGTACGCATCTGTAACCACCGTGCCGCCAGCTCCTCCCCCGGGACAGTGCGCACAACTCAGGCTCACGTTGCAAACGATCATGCCGGGCTTAGTCGCGAAGTTTGGACCGGCCCGAAGTTTGCACCGACCATCCGGTCTCGGTGCCGTTTACTCGCTCAACCCATCTGGAGAAGCAAAGTTGCACGGGGGAGCGCTCTGTTGCACCGCGCGCGCATGTGGTCGCTTTCTCTAACGACAGAGGAAATTTGATCGGTGATCCTGTCCACGGGAGCTAATTAGAGAATGAGTGAGGATTCAGGGAGCAGATGCCGGTGTCATGTTAGATCCGCCCCTTCACTGTGCGCTCCCGGTTCGGGGAGGTGCGCTCCTGGTTCAGCGCGAAGTGCGCCTGAGCTTACACACTGCGCCTTTTTAAGGCGCTGGGGGGCAGAAACCTTTAACATGAAGTGGTGTGTGTGTGTGTGTGTGTGTGTGTGTTAATGCTTGTCTGAGTGAGCACGCACGTGTGTCTCAACCACCGCCAGACCACAGTTAATGAAAGCATTGTACAACACCACTCTTTGAGATAAAACACAGCAAAAAAAAGGGAAATGATCCAAACATGGTGTGGCAGAGGCATGTACAGCTCAGTACTCTACTTATCTTATATGTAACAGGTGTACTGAGATAGGAAGGCTTCAATAAAGAGCCCATGTGACAATTTTGGATCAGTGCCTCAGCATCAGATCTTTGCTCTCTAGTTCCCTTTGTACACACTGAGGGAACACATGTCATGGGTAAGATATTTTCTCATCCATCAAATGCTGGTTTTAGGAAAGTTAAGTAAAAAGCCAAACTGTCATTAGACCTTGATGCTGTTAAATGACCCGTGAAGCTCTTTGCTTGGGTTAGCATCAGCACACTCATAGCCAGAGGGACAGGACTGATTTTTTCTTTCTGAAATTCTCAATAGGCCAATTCCTGTTACAGACCAATAAATAATGACCATAGGTAGACATGTGCTATACATTGATTTATTGGCTGACTGGGTTACAGCTCAGAAAACGTAATTAACTGTGAAAAACATTGGAATCAATGATATCGGCTCTGCTCTCTTTATTCTGTGCTCATGTTGCTCCTGTTGCTTCTTCCTTCTCTGCTGCACTTGTTACAGATGTCTTCTCCTCTGCTCTCCTTCAGGAACAAACAGAGACACATTTCCTTTCAAAGGGAGGCCTTGGTTATTTGCAGGCAAAAAAATAGGCAGCTGTTGCATTTAGATTAGACACTTTGTAATTTAAGGGTAGAGCAAGTTCTCACCTAAGTGATGAATTTGGTTGCCTGTCTGCCTTTGAAAAGGATCCATGTCAGCCTTCCAAATGGAATTTATTGGACTGTTTGGCTGAAGTCCCAAAAAGAAACTTTTAAACAGTTATGAAGCAGACTAAATTTAATACTGATGCCTCACATCTTGCCTACATCGACAAATGAAACCATTAGCAAGGAGACTGAAGATTACTGCCAGTCCGCTCAGTCAGCAGAAAAACTACGAATCGTTTCACGGCACTCAGATCGAAGAGTAGATTTGTTGTTTTGCGAGGATGAACGATCCACTGTTCTTTTTTTACTATCTACGGTTGGAAGCAGGAAGATATGTTTCTTTAGATAATTGCAATATTTCATGTTTATGGACGAATTGGTCTTGTACAAAAAAGTGGCGTGTTTCTTTTACTCTCTTTCAAAATAAATGCTCGCACTAGACAAGATCTTTACGAAAGGAAGCAGTACCGCTTTTGTCCACGTGCGCTGCTACAGTAAACACAAAATTAAAGTTGCCTGGAGATGCTTTGAGTTAAGGCAAGTAAAACTCCTTGGTGAGGTTCAGAAAAGATGATGGTGTTTGTTAAATGAAATAAAATAGAGTATAACCCACCAAACTAGGCACAACAATCTCCTTTTGCTTTTTTTTCTGGGTTACAATATCACACTTTTTGATTGGGAGCAAAACATAGCCAGTGAACATCAATTCAGCGTTACGTCCTTCGGATGAGACATTAAACCGAGGTCCCTACTCACTGTGGTTGTAAAAGATCCCACGGTACTTGTCATAAACAGTAGGGGGTTCCCTGGTGTCCTGGCTAAATTCACAACCTGGCTCATTCAATCTGGCCCCCTAATCATCCCCCTTATCTGATTGGCTTAGTCATTCATCTCACTCTCCACCTCAAGCTGGTGTGTGGTGAGCGTTCTGGCATAAAACGGCTGCTGTGCATCTCCCAGGTTGGTGCTGCATACTGGTGAGTAGTGAGATCCTCCCTTCACTGTGGAGCGCTTTGAGTATCTTGAGTAATAGAAAAGCACTATATATAAATTAGTAGTAGTAGTATGTCAGTGTTGTACATGACTCCATGTCTCCTCATCTGCTCATAAAATAAATCATAAGGTGTGAAATTGCGTACGATGGATGTAAGGAATCTGGGCTGCTTTATTTAAACAACCACAAGTAGCCATTGGTCAGGAAAGCATCAACACACGTGTTTGAAGCACATGAACAAAAGACCAATGATGTCAATTTTCTGGTGGCCTTGCATCCTTGCACACTTACGCAGGTAATGCACTGAAACACATGCAATGCACACACACATACACACACACGCACACATGCTTACCCGCTCTCTCATGTCTGCGTCTTTCATCCTGTGATTTCCTTTCTTCTGTAACCTTGCCAACAGATGCACCCTTGCACTTCCAGTGAGAAATGAATAATTAATTAAACAAAATGAGCTAATTTAATGAAATTTATTTCATGAAAAATGTAGCAGCGTTCATAAAAAACTTAAGTGTGGGACACGTTCCCTGCTCTTTTGTCTCTCAGAGGACTAATATCCCTGTCATTAAAAATATGACATTTAAATTCATGCATTTTACATACAACCCTGCATCCAGGTTATATGAAATTGTCACTTTTTCTTCGCAACTTTGTTCTAATAATCAGAGGGTTTCTACTTTTTAAAATCATGTATCATGTAAAGTTTCTGAATAAATTGAAAACTCTGGGAATTGTTGGAGTAATTTAACAACAACGTCAGTTGTTTTGACATTTTTCCATTGATTAGACCAAATCCTTTTCCAACCATTTGTTTTGCATGCATAATATTCCAAAGCAGCCCCAGGAGAATCTTATGTAAAGTGTTCTTAAAAGAATTTTGTGATTACTGTAAGACTGTTGGTTAAGTCACAGGACAAAAATCATTTTTCCAAAAACCACAGTAACAATTTTATTTATTTATTTATTTTTTTTTTTTTCCAAAAAGTAATTTTCAGCATTTAGGAATTTGTGGAAGTGATCCCAAAAAAAGTAAACTAAGGTGGAAAATATGGGGGGGTCTAAAGGGGTCTGAGACCCTTTAATTGACAGGTCAGACCGCTTGAAAACCTCAGCTGCAAAATTCTGTCCCCTCATATCTGTCTCTACCCCAACAGATAGAGGTTGAATAATACTTTGTGTATGACTGATTTTAAAAGACAAACTTTTGGCTGGGGCAGTCTCTCGAATTTCTGAGTCTGAAATCTTACTTTAGGGGCATTTGAGTTAAAATTTACAAACTCAGTAGACTTACAAAACACAAATTTAAATGCTATCCATTTACCATTTAATGAAGAACACATACTCAGTGTCAGATTACATTAAATCCAAGATGACATCAGAACACGTAGTCTCTGTAATAATGGAGGATCTGATTGTTTCACTGCTTGACTTCCTACCTGATTGAACAGCTGACCAGTGACTTGTTGCCTACAGCACTTAACTGACTGATTTAATGACCTAATGGTCAATTGATCCACTAGCTGAGCAACTGGTTGATCAAATGACTGGTTTGACTGATTTACCAGTTGACTCTCTCACTGACTCACTTTCAATCCTACTTCAAGGACGGAAATTTTATTATTGAAATACACAGAAAAACAAATCGCCTCTGGTGCTCCACAAAGGTCAGTCCTCCCACAAAGGCAATGAAGTCGTAATCAATAAATAGAAAATGTTTTTACAAGGCCTCGAGGATACCAACAATGTCTTTTGGTAAGCAACTGTAATCGAAAGCTGAACTTTGTCTTTAAAGAAAAAATCCACAAAGTACCTTTAATTCCTTGAATGTAGTAATATTTTAACGATGTTCAACAATGCCAATTTTTATTCTAACTACTGAAATTATACAATTTTTTTCTCCTTATAGGCATTTTTTTAGTCATATGTCAAAGGAAATGCACAGAAGATGCAGCAACAGATGGAGATGAGGATACAACGTCACTGCAACCACTAAAGAGCTCATCTCTGGCGTGTCAGGGTCAGGTGGGGACATGTGGTGGTGCGAATTCATTAAATTCAATCTCCTGAATCACTTAATAAATATTACCTCAGCATCAAAGTATCTTTGACGGCTGAAGGTTATACAGTGGATTCAAACTTTTTGACAAACGTGCTGTTTTATGCTTACTGTTTCCTGCTAAAGTAACAGTAGATATGTGCATGGATAATAATAATTTGTTGATTGTTGAAGTTTTGTACATGGGTAACGTCTTTATTTAGCCATTCAGTGTGATATTTATCAATTTGGTCAAATAAATTCCAGTATCATTTTGCCAGTAATGTTCATTAAAGTTGCAGTAGTTAACTTCAGCAAACCTGCCTGCAAGCTAATGTTAGCTGCAGCATGAGACTCGTTGGGAAGCTAATCCGCTGCAGCTGTTTGTGCCGGCTCACGCTTTATTTCGTTTGTTGTCGCTCTCTCTTTTAAGTCCAGTTTGAACTGAGATCAAACAGTTGCGGGGAATTTGCAGCACCTAGCACCTGGCACTGACGTCACCTGTCGCTAAGAAGGGCAGTGTAGACGGGCGAATTAGGACAGAGAATGTAGAGTGTCACCGATTTTTAGTTTTCCCACAAAACCCTCACCCCGAGGCAAAGAAAATATCATGGTAAAAAGAGGGCTTCTTGGAGACCAGTTTAGCAGTGAATGGTGTCATTTCTCAACAACTATTACACTATTTAATCAGATTATACACCATGATGACAAAGTTAAGCCAAAGAAGTTGTCTAGTTTGATTTAACAGTAAAATCTTTGCCATCCAGGTAAGTTAGCCGAGAGATGGAGACAGGAAAGAGGCAAGAGGTCAGCAACAAATAGGAAAAAGAGAAAACTGATTGTAGATGGAGTGAATAGATGTGACATGCGAATGAAAGCAACATTGGACCTTGGCAGCATTTATCCAGATATCCTGTGTTAGCATCTATTGAAAAGTTTGTAATCCGAGCTTTCCCTCTTTGTACGTGTGCTAATTGAGCTGTAAAATGAAGGTGGTCATGCGCCTCAATGAGAGGGCGGCAGCGGCCATGTTAAGTTGTTTGCGGTTTGTTTCTACGGCTACTGAGGAGATATTTGCTTAAAAGGAGGGTGCCACAGAGGTGAACAGCCAGTGAAAAGGGCACGGGAGGTGAGGAGCTGTTGTTTCCAGATTGAAAAGACCGAGAGGAATGTGGGAGCTGGGTTCAGGTTCAGGAAGAAAGAGCTGCTTTATTTCATGGAGCTGAAAATGATACGTCAAATGAATCTTTGTGTGTGTGGATGAGACTCACAAAGCAGTAATGTGAGACAAGAAAGTGTTTTGTGAATTCACTATGGCATTAATTATTTTCAAATCAAAGCCTTAATATGCAACTTTTTCACATGAATAATATATAAGTGGGCTTTATTATAAGTCTGTAGGTGCATGCGGACAAATGAACCTGGATTTAATGCTTCTTTGATGTCCCTGCAAGGCACTACGAGATGTATACAATCAGTGTGGACATGGAAGATAGTGCAATAGGTTGTAGGTAAAGGAATCAGAAAAGGCCCAATTAAAATCTGGGATCCAATGTTGTACTTTAGATGTTGTCATTTTCACCGTCCGCTCTTTCTGCTTCTGTTGCCATGTCTTCATGGATGCTGATCACCTCAGCCTCAGGCAAGATGTCATCTCAAACTCATCAAGATGAAGAACAAATGTTGAGGCAGGAGGGCGGGATTAACAACATTTCCTGCCTCAAGGCGAAATGGTTGGTTTGATCAATTAGAGGACAAGGATGGAAAACATAACCAGGAATGTTCAATCTTTCTATATTTCTTATCTTCTTCCTTAAGCCTAAAGCTGTGCCAATTAAGATTTTGAGTGTTGTGTGATATCAGAACCATTGCATCTTAGGGTAATGGCTCAGTTAAAAGTTGGCTTGAACTGCAGGAAATCCTTATGAAATATCTGTGTAGTTTTTTGTCTGTTGCAGCCACCAGTAGAGGGCAATAAACATCTCAAATGACTTAAATACAGAAACAAATAAGTGTGCTGTAACTTCCTGTAAATTGTCACCCCTTGTTAGCCACGCTAGCCTCAGCTGTGCTTTAGTAGGGCCCTATGAAATCCTTCTTTTTTTTTTCAATTTCCATTTTATTTTCCCTCAAATTCTTTTTTTTTTCCATTTTAAATTCCATTTTTAATTTTTTTTAGTAGGGCCCTATGAAATCCTTCTTTTTTTTTTCAATTTCCATTTTATTTTCCCTCAAATTCTTTTTTTTTTCCATTTTAATTTGTTGGAATTCCCAAGCACGGTGTTTTTCTTTGTTTTTCACATGCTTTAGAACACAAGTGGTCTTTGCACGTAACTACATGTTTCCAATCGACGATATGTTATCAGAATTTGCAAAGTAGCATATC
>JAQFJA010000013.1:4628241-4640785 GCA_029874485.1 Naso brachycentron | reverse complement strand
AACAAATGAAATAAGTGCGAGCCAGCACAAACGACTGCAGCGGGTTTGCTTCCCAACGAGTCTCATGCTACAGTTAACATTAGCTTGCTAGCTCGTTTTCAGAAGTTATCTAGTGCAACTTTAACAAACTTAGTGCAGTAAACCAGTTTTTTCCAGTAACCTGTTCTCTTGTGTGCAACAAAATGTTGTCAAGGACTTTTGTAACGCGTCTTCTTTTGTCTATTTCTTACTCTCGTTTGCTCCTTTTTTAAATCAAAACAGACTCCAACCCTGCAGAAGTCTCATACTTATAAAGCAATCAGCCACTCAGCTGTGCTACTTTTTATTTATATGAAAATTGTGATTTATTTCACCCCAGCTTGGGAAAAACAGAAACAACAGTGCTCAAATGCTTAAATTACAGATTGGACCGGAAACATCTAACAGTCCAGCTAGTTAACTGTCTACCTGTACGGCTGTTGTCAGTTAAGTGATGTAAACAGCATAGCAATATTTTTAGAGATACTGGACTGATCAATCTACCAAAGCCTGCCACCATTTTGTCATGTGTTTCTTTCCACATGAAAAAGACATGACATTTAGCTCACTAATGGAATACTGACCAACTGAATTGTATGTAAATCACTTCCACAGGGTATATATCCTACAAACCAACCGGGCATCAAACTGGGAATGACCAAAGACATTTTTCATCAAAGAAATCAAAGTGAAATGTTCTTGGCTGCTGCCAGGCCAATAAATTGATAACTGAACAGGAAAGCGAATGAAGGGTATAGGGCTAAAACAGCAAAAGGCAACAAGAGTGAACTAAATATCCTTGAATCAAAAGGCTTCTTGATTCATTCTCATTTGAGATCATGAGTGAATTTGACAGCCAGAGATGAGAGGCAGTTGTGTTTACTGCTGTTTGTGCTCTCTCTTTCTTTCTTCCTGTCCTCCTCAGCTTCGCTCTTTCGCACCGTCTGGGGACTCGTTTGGCTGTGAGTGAGTGAGCAAGAGAGTGAGTGAGTGAGTGAGTGAGTGAGTGGCTGAGCTGGGAAAAACAGCAGTATCCATTTATCCACACCATTACCCACATCTAGCACCATCACACAGACAGACACACAGAGTTTAGGCACCAATCTCCAGTCCACAAGACACTATGACCTCTGGCCAGTGTTGGCATGTAATTACAGGGGACCAGAGGAGGAGAAACAGTCCAGTGTCAGAGAATGAAATGTACTCTGACTTCAGGAAAACGTATTTCAGTTTATCTTTGAAATATTTAATAACACCAAGATATGTAGAATTTTCATTATGAGCTATCGGTGCCAAATACAAAAAGTCCTCTCAAAATCTCACATTACGGATCAAATTTTAATGTATTACTCAGATTCCTACTTTTTAAAATATTATAATTATGTCAAAGCTAACAATGTCTAAATGCAACAAATCAGTACATCAGTTTGTGCATGAAAACAACACTGATTTAGTTAAAATCATAACCATAAGTAACCCACATTAAAACGTTAAATCAAAATTAAAAACACAGAAAACCTGTACATAAAGTAGGCCTGCTGCAAGCAAATATGTTTCAAGGGCAGTTAATCAGCTGGTTAATCAGTCAGTTGATCAAAAACTGTAAGAAAATACGTTAAAACACCTTCAAACTGCTCGTTACAGCCAGAGCAGAATTCAGCTCCTGTTAAGATTTTTACAGATGCAACAAACAGTCATCATTTGCTTCCTTTCTACATTTGCGCAGTGAGAGTTTCTCCTCAGCTCAACATTAATAAGCTCACTATTGCAACTTGTGACACATTAGATATGGAACTTCAAACCACTTTAACTCTGGGCAGAATCTGTGGGCTCTTTATCTCACAGCCAATTAAATTTTAGTAGGGGTTAAACAGGGTCAGACATTAATAAGGACTTGGGGCACTTTTTGCCACAGGCTCTGAAATTAATAATAAGCTATGGAAATACTTGAGTCCCTTCTTTATTTTCCAGTTTCTCTAGTCCAACAGACTGTAGCTGTCTTCAGATTTTGTTGTTGTTGTTGTTGATGATGATGATGTGGAGTTTGACTGATGTATTTTTGACCTGAAAACAAGTGACAAAAAAGGGTTGGCTGATGCAACATGCTCCGACTGTCACAGAAAATGAATCAAAACATGCTTTATTTATATATTTGCTGTGTGACCTCACAAGGCTGCATACAAGCACAGCTGCTGTAAATGAAAGGCAGGCCTAAGTGCAGTAAAGATGCAGATTTGTATTTTGGTCCTGATCGTTTCTATGGTGGGTTTGTATGCAGTCCAAGTGGGTTGTTTTTTTTTTGTTTGTTTTTTGTTTTTTTGCTCTTAAAGACATTCAAACAAGGTTAATGAGAAATGCTCACATTGTCTGGTATTGTATGGTCACCCTGCACATGCTCTCCATTTGACCTTGTGGAATAAGCAGGAATTTAAAATGCATATATTCAAGGTTGAAGTTTCAAGGATCAACACTTTGATACCGAACAATGTCAACAACCAACAGGTGTGCTCTTTCTAACTAAAGCTCCACCTTGGAGGACACTTTAGGGGCCCTGTTTTGACCGTCTAAAGCGCAAGGCGCAAGGTGCATTAGGGCGTGTCCAAGTCGACTTTTGCTATTTTGACGGCGGAAAAACGGTCACTGCACCGGGCGCAAGGTCTAAAAGGCTTGGACTTACTCTCTGAATTAGTCATGGGTGTGTTATGGGCGTATCATTCAATAAGCCAATCAGAGTGTCATGCCCCATTCCTTTTAAAAGCCAGGTGCGCTTTGCACCTTGGCGGGTTGCTATTATGATGGCGGATTTTCCAAGTGCTGAGAAAGAACGCTTCACCGGAGAAGAAACTGATCTGCTCGTGCGCGAGGTCAAATGCGCCTTGTGCCGTCTGCTTTAGACTGTCAAAATAGGGCCCGAAGTCTCCGCATGCTGGATGCACAAATTTACATAATAATAGGACATCTTGCTAATGGCTGTAAAGCAGCTACAAACCTTCAAATGCGCAACGTCAGAGCATGCTCTCATGGGCTTTTTGGCATTACTGTAATACAGCGTCTGACTGCCAGTGGACTACAACCACATACGACAGCTTAATCAGCACCCCTCTCTTCACTTTAAAACTGAAAACATCAGCTACTGCTTTAGCATCTGTGAGGAAGTGACAATCAATCATCTTGTCCTGAACCAAACAAAGTAGTTTTTTTTCCCTAAACATTGAGTGTGCTTTGTGCAACAGTTTGCTAAATTAAACCTTGAAGTTGGCTATACTGCAGCTTAGCTAAATAAAAAAAAATCTTAAAGTCGTTGCTTCTGTAGTCATTAAAAGGGCAATATGTGAAGGATGTTGGAGGCAGCATATCCCGAATATAAAGGCTCCCACACACACCGGGCCGACGGTCAGAAGTTGGGACTTATCAGGACTGTCAGAGGGGGTCAGTGTCGATATGGTGTGAGCAGCAGCTTTGCTTTGCATTTGTCTGAGGCTTTTTGGCCGATTCAACATGTAGAATCAGCGGAAACTGCGAGGAATCACTCTGATTGGCTGTTCAGGTAAGCAAACCAGCTCATGAAAAAAGACACAGAAACAGCGAGTGAAATGCCCCTGAGCCTGTCGCTGTAGTTTCTATGATTACACACATTTGGTGCGGCTCTTTATTTTTCTGCTTTGCCTCTTCACTAGCGCCATTTGTAACTTTTTATCAAACATATTTTCAGTAAGATGCGGCTATATTAGGGAGGGTGGGTTTAAAAAATGCTGCTTAATCACAACAATGGTTTGTTTATCTGTAAAGGGGGATTTGTCTTTGGGCAGGGGCAGCAAGTACGAGCCTGTCGGTTGCTACCTGTTGTCTTCGTGGTGTTAACAGTGCTACTTTTTGGCCCCACAGCAGCTGACGAAATATGAAGCGAGTTCAAAGTGCCCTGGATCACTTTGCGTTAACCGGCTTCACCCTTTGTGATTGAGCACACCCAAGTCATGTGACTATTTTATGGAAGAAAACAAGACTGTATGTATCATGCATGTATGCATGCTGTGAGCCTTAACTGCTAACGTTACGACTACTATGTTATTTCAACATGGATAATGAAATACAGGCGTTGCTGACCTTTGACCTGCTAGCAGCTGTTATGCAGTTAAATTATGCATTTTATCATCATGCTACTACTGCTTACATGCAGAGGCGAAAAGATATTTTTCAGTGAACTGTGACAGTTCCTGTGTTCAGTGGCACTATCAGCCCTACATTGATGGACAACTTTATCCATGAAGTTGTGATTCCAGAGGAGTGGCGAGAAAACTTTCACGTGTCGATGCAGATCAGTCCAAATCAACCTGAATGAAAAAGTGCATCCACATGTGGAGGGAACGACAACACTGCGGGCTCTCGTGGATGTTTTCACAAAGGTCGTCTGCACACTGAATTAATGTTAAGTAAGTGACGAGGGAAAACTCTGGAAAACCAGATTTTCCTCACAAGTTGTTTCTGTCATCATAGGACAAGTTAATAAGGCCGTCATCATCTTCCTGGAGCCACATTAACGTTACATCAAAGCACGGCGCACAGAACCAGAAGTGACGGAGCTTATCATTGGTGAGTTATGTCACAATGCCTGGGAGTTATTTACAACAAACTTATTGAAGTAAAACAAACACTTGCTAATTTTACAAACTAGATAACACAAATGGGAAACATTCCTTGAATGAACAGGTGCTGTGTGACATTTAGTGGTCATGTGATATGCGTGTAGTTCGGCTGGAAAATAGAGTTGCTACGGTGCTTACACCACGCATATTGACGAGGAGCGTCTTTGATTCAAGACTCTGTCTTAACTTTAAGACGCAGCAATGTGGACAAAGTTACCGTGGTGGTACAGCCCGGTAACAAGTAATCCACCCTCGTAAGACTGAAAACCCTGAGTTAAACTCGAAGTTACCTTGCTAAGCATATGCTAATTTGTAGTACAGGCCCCTGGTCATTTCAGGCTGCTGTCAATAAGATTTGCACTGTCTAGTCTAGCCTGATAACACCAATGCACCAAAAAACAGGCAGTTTCAGGCCATGGACAGCAATCATTCACCATAAGCCAACTGAATTAAAACAGTTTTGTTTTTATTATTGTTGGAGATACACAGAGATAACTGAATGCACTTTAAGTTTTTTTTGCATATCAGTTATAAATTTGGAAGCTTAGATTACAATTTCATGCACACAAAATACCAATTTGGAGCACAAATCTGTTTTTTTTAACCTCTAAGACTCCAATTGAGCACTCATGGAATAAATACTGTGCCATCTATGATTCAACATGTTTTAACTTTCAGTCCCTCTCAAATAAGACCATGTTTTACAGCAGCCTACATCGATCCTTTATCCTCCATTTCTTTCACTTGATAAGTCACTGAAAATTGTCTTTAGATAAGTTCAAATTTTATCATTTTTTCTATAATTGGCCTGTGCACACCATCTTCTTGTTTCAAAGTAACAGCAGTCACCCTCAGTAAACGGCAAGGAATGGAGCTTTACGCAAGATTTCTTACTTGACCTGATTTCCATTTGAGATACAAGGCGATCATTACTCTATAAGGCCAGCCTCACCTCTCTGCCTTGTTTGTGTGTTTGAGCTGTGCGTGAATTATATTGAAAATCCTGCTCAACACTGAGGAATGAGATAAGAATCCTCAAGTGAATAAGTAAACAGAGGAGCATCAGGCAGAAGCTTAACAGCAGATAAATAAAGCCTGAGACCTCCCTGAGGATGTGAAGCAGGCAGACAATGTCACTCTCCTCTTCCACCTGAAGGAAAGAACAGAACCTGGCAAATGACATTAGCCAGATCCTCCTTCTGCCAATCAATAACACAAGACCTAAAGTTAAATCCCTCTCCAACTCGACCACTGCATCCTGCGTTTATGGCATCAGGGAGTTCCATAAGTGAAAGGTCATGGGTTTGACCTCTGCAGCACCTAAAGGGTTTCCATTAATAGTTGAGTCCCTGCTGGTTGGTTTCACCTTGAGTTAACGAGGGGTGTTTTTAGCCCCTGTAACAAGGTAAACTACATCTATGAGTCACTGCAGGAACAAATGAAAACAGGCAAACAGCAACAACGACCAAAAATAACAATAGTTCCTAAAACTGGATCGAAGCTAGACCGAACTGCAAACTCGCAATTCAGTGTCATGTGAAGCAGGCTGTTTTTGTCTAAGAATCATGCAATATGAAGCTGGATGAAGAAACAAAGTAGCTTAGGGCTGGCAAATGTCAAAAAGCAGACACTATCAGAACAGGAAGGCAAACTATGAATGAGTCTGGAAATCTAGGAAACAATAAAAATAAATGTTAATCAAACTGTGAGCAGCAAACTGTGGTTGCGCTTCAAAATCTGACAAACACAGCGCTGACTTGTGCCATATGGGCATGATTTCCTCCCGATTTAGACTGAAACAAGTAGCTCAGAATGAGTCTGTTGCTCTTTTAGTACTTTACTTTTTTGTTTGTCTTTATTATTTGAATCATTTTGTCAAAAAATAATCATTTTGTCTCAGCCTCTTGACTGTGGTTCTGGTTTCCTCTTTTGTTTTTGTCAAGTGATTTTCTTTGGGAGTCCACCATTAAAGCTCTGCTCCATTTCAGTTTGCCATGCATAATGAAATTTGCCACTGATGTGAACTTGGATTGATAACTGTGAAGCATGTGGACAGCATTTACCAATAGAACTGTGACAGATGCAGCCTGATAAACGTTCAATTCCTTACCTCGATCACAATCGTCTTGGTAGCTAAAAACAAAATGCTCTTGCAAAATAATAACATGCAGATAGTCGAAAGGGTGGAGAATGTGAAAAGCTGTTGCTGATCATGTGATTTGTGGACCTGATGAAGCATCAATGCGAAACATGTCGTTTTTTCACAAATCTGTAATTATATAAGAGGCTGATCAAGATGTTCCTGATTTGCGCTGAAATGTCTATGTCCACATTGTTCTTGCCAGCTCTTTAAAAGTAATTCCTCATTTAGGACCGGGCAATTAATCTATTTTAAATTGAAATTAGAATGAATTTGTTTGAACAATGTTTAAAAGTTGAAAATTGTGAAAATCAATTTTCCCTTTAACCAGGGTAAACACGGTAGCCTACAGCTTTCCCTCAGCTCTGGACTCTTATTTTTTAAAGGTGAAGTTTGTTGAAAGTTCTGCTGGCACTTTATCAATCCCAAATTGGAGGATTCATCTTTGTTTGATCAAACCTTTACTTAAAAAAATGTTTAGTTTGGTTAAAGCTTGCACTTCAAGCTTGCACTTCATTCTCAATAAGGAAATTTATGTTTGTTCACAATAAAAAAAATGTATTTAAAATCATTCCTCTGTCTTTTGTAGTTTAAAAAAATCTATTAAAATGAAAAATCAAATGTGAATATCAAAAAGTAGGAGTTTTTTTTTAGGCCATATTGCCTGTTCTCATTCATTCCTGATTTTAACATTGCTCTACACATTATGGGTAATTCCCTTAAGCACAGTCTGCATAATTGCAGTCTAACAGAAAGCATGCACAAAGGGATCGACATCTGTGAGAGAGCACTCAAGCAGCTGCTGTTGTCCGGTGGGAGTCCTGAGCCTTCACAGTCTTAACAAGACTGCATGTTGAAATCAGAGAAGACAGCGGCACTTGTCAAATGTGATGGTTGTGCAGCAGGCTAGCCTGGACTCCTTTACGTTTTTAAGGGGAAAACATCTGCAAGATAGCCTAAAGATAAGTATCAGAAATAAGTGGAGAAAATGGGTCAAATAAGAGCTAAAAAAAGAAAAAGGAACAGAGGCAAGAACATGAAGGACGGATGAGTTGCTGTCATGCTGCCTGACTGCTGACATCACATCTCAGTTTTCTACCCCATGAGGGTTTGAGTGTTAGCTCAATACTCAGTAAATAAAATGCATACACACACCTCTCGCTCTTATTACAATATGTTTCTGTGTTTGCTTTGGTGCATTGGTGAGCAACTTCCTTTGTGTGTTTTTGGAAGAACTCATTTGCTTTTCTTTTTCTTGACCCTCCAGCCTCTCCGCTGTCCTTTACTCCTCTTACCTCTCCTGAGGGAGAACACATTTTCCTCTCGGTTTGACACAATCAATTTCAACCCAGTTCAAGGATGAGTCATTTTTCACTCTGTCTCTGTCTGCCTCGCCTCGCCTCTCTTTCTCTCTCTCTCTGTAAATATTTATGTATGTATCCAATGGCATCTTCCCTTCAATCAATCCAATCAGAGCAAATTAAATCACATTTCAGTGCAGCGTGCCAGTATCCTGTATGCAGTCATTGTTGGTAATGAAGAAAAGGAGACATACATATGCGCACATTGAAAATGACACGTTTGAAGCTGTTAATATTATGTTGCTAATAGGACTGGCTAAAGAGGAGCAGGTCGCAGAATGTGTCAAGGCCTCGGCTGTTCCTTGTGTTTCCATATTTTCCTTTTCCTTTGTCTCTCCTTTGCTCATCTGTCTCTCTGTCTCTGTTTTGGGAGGTGCAGACTGTGTGGCTCTCTTTCTCTCTTTTAGACCCACTTGAAACCTGGAATTCAGTGTGTTTTGTGATCTGATTGCTGTCAGTTTGTACTTGACCACATACGTTTACACCTGGTATTAATATGCATCTCCAGGGTCCACAGTGAGATCTGATTGCTATTTGAATCACGCTCTTTAAGACATACATAACATCACATCGTCCTCTTCTTCTTCTGTGCATCCATTTTTTATCACCACCTTTGCCACGCTCTGCCCTCGAACTCACACTTGCAAGTCATAGTGTAGCATCTGCCAGCTCTCGACAACTATACAGCTATGCTTTACTGAAACACATTCAGTCTTTTCTGATTTTCTTCAATGTCAGGCTGATTCTGTGGATTTGAAGCTTGTCATAGTCAAATGTGTCTGGGGAACTTTTAATAGAGACACTTGTTATTCAGCGAAGTTCATAGGAGATATAAGTTCTTTCCCTTTCCAAAATCAAATGCTGTGTAGTGTAACGTTATGCCGTGGGCAAATTTGTTTGAACATCTTCATTTCCTGTTAAACCCCTCACAGTTTAACAAGTACAGAGCTACATCTGCTCCGCTAACCCTAAAATATTTATTTTGGCCATGTGGAGAACGAAAACAAGAGATTTTCAGCCAATGTTTGTGGTCGACACAGACTGAATAGAGGCCTTGAACTGAATGTTTTTGTAGTTCAGTGTATTGAGCTTTTCCAGTGTTTTATCTCCTCTACTACTGCAGAGAAATAGGCATTTTCTTTTCCTCTATTTTCTGCAAAAAAATTTCTAGTCATTGAATCACATCATATTGTGTCGCTCTAAATGAGCCCACATTGTTCTCATATCGTACCGCCAACATTGTATCGTGATATGTGTCGTATATGGGGTGTGTCTGAGGCGCTGTAGGAGACAGCTGCCTCTAATAGCTCATTTTAATTTCCCTGAGGGAACCTGCCCAAAGGGATCAATAAAGTTCTATCTAATCTATCTAATCTAATCTAAAACATATCGTTACACCCCTAAAAAACAAAAAGTATTTTAGTGGCAGGTGTAAAGGGGTAACCTGATAAACCAGACCCATAATTCACTTTACGAATAAATGATATGGGTCTGGCCATGCTCCACTGAGGATTCTTTGAAGAATTTGAATCCTAGTAGGCATGGTATCAGGTTAAGTGTAAAACTACTGGAGCGGCCTTAAACCAATCAGCATTGACATGACTGTATGACGTGTGCTGTGGGCCGCGCTATCCAGTGAAACAGACAGACGAGTGGGAAGGTCTACGTCCAATCTATTCAATAATCACATATAAATGCCGTTATATTTTGTTATGATTGAGATTCTGACCCGTCATCATTAAACGTTTTTTGTTTGGAATGTAACCACATTGTCATTGAGCTGATGCAGCTACGAGCCGCAGCTAATCGCTAACAGCAGAAGCCCCATCCTCTCGCTACCCTGAGACGGCAGCTCAAGCATCTGTAAAACTAGCCTGCAGGCTACAGACAAGAGGAGTGACACATAACATTAGTTTAAAATAATTACAGAGATATTGTTGTCAGTTTTAGTGCTTTTTAGCAGTTTTTTAATGTGTTCTGTTGTAACCGAAGCTGCGTGAGTCTCGTGTTGGCATCGCACAGATCAGTAAAAAGACTTTTACTAAAGGCTCCCTTTCTTCCCTACGTGTAATCACAAACAAGTAGTACGTTTCATGTCCCAAAGGTTGCTATCCGTCTGGTCAGAACTTTCCTTGTATTTAATATTTCGGATTTTTTACTAACGAGGGTTTTTTTTGGTAGCCTGAAAAACCAAAGCCATAGGCCTCCACCATGATTAAACTACTGTTAACAAGTGTTTGTCCTCTATGTCATTGAACTTAACCACTCCCACTAGTTGCTGATTGGGCCGGTCAATCCGGTCAATTCTGAAGACGGGCCTCGTAACCAGACTGACTCACAGCGACAAAGGAAAGCTGAGCAGAAGGACGGCGTAGTCAGGCTAGTAAAGGGGGTCCTAGCTCCTCGATCCCCATATAGCCAACACAAATTTAGAATCAGTAATTCCACAAGATAGTTATTCTAGCGACCACGACAGGACTTGAGGACTCCAGTTGTAGTTTATTCTGAGATATGTTTCTCGTGTTGATTCCAGCCAGGTTTCTCTGCAGACCTGTCAGACTTTGGTAACACTCAGAAGGACAAGCAAACTCTTTGGTGTGTCATCCCTTTTGCAAGTTCCTGAGATCCTTGGTGTGCTATTACTCATTTTCTAATTGAACTAATGAGGGTGTGTGTGGTTTGTGTCCGGCTCGCTCATTTTCTCCAAAATGTTCCCCCTTTCAAGTACACTCATTAGAGCACTAGTCAGGCATGTTTGCCAGACTGCATTTGGTCAGCTTTGGCAGGGGCACAAACAGACTCGCAGCAGTGTTTGTCTCCGAATTGTCTGTCCTCTAAGTCACAGTTCGAAAACAACAACAAACAGCCCCAAAACAAAGAGAGAGGACATGGAGTTTTGTCACTGAGGCTTGTGAATTGGGTATAATGAGCGATGGTCTCTCTTTGTTTCTCTGTTAAACTTTCACGTCTATCGGCTGGATTGAAAACAGGGGCAGTTATCATATGGAATGTGGGTGCAGGATGCTCAGCAAGTCTCCTGGACCATGGATTAGGTTCAGACAGAAAAATTCAGTCTGTGATGTATACACACACGCAGTCACACACACAGTGTCTAGAGGATATTTATTGTAAAAATATGCTGAATTATATTCAATGAGTTTCAAAGGTTGCCCATTGGAAATCTATTCTAATTGTTCTGTAATTTCAGCCTAGAATTTCACACCATAGAAATCTATCTGGAGTTAATGGGTAGCTGTCAATAAGAATGACAGAGGTCGAAAAACATGAGGAGGAGCTGCCATTTAGGTTGTCATTTTTTCTGTCATAAAATTGATAGGCCTACGTGACCCTCCCTTTTTCCATTTTTGTCTGAAACACACACACACACATATAGAGGCAGGTAGTATATGTCAAATGAGAAAGGTTTTTTCTCAAAAATCATTCTTTCAAACTGATTGTTAGTAAAAATTAAAGATGACATAATGGCTTGAAGCTCGAAAAATTAATTTTCCCAACATGTCCATGGTTGAGGAAATAAGCACACTGCTATCGACAGACTTGCCAATAATATTTTGAATGACGATAAAGTTCTTTTGCAATGCTCAAGGTCTAATGTAAAGCAGCTGATTACACAAAGAGAGAAGAAAGCACCGTTTATAAAAATCGATCACTCAGGCAGGAGCAAAGTGTGGCCGCTCCAGAGGTGCGACGTGAGCATCACAACATGCTGAATAAAATGAGTGCCATGCGCATTTTCTTCACCACCATCGGCCAGTAATATCGACTGTAAAATTAACATTACAGCAACACACCTATCAGTCCAAAATATACTTTCTAATAATGAGACATTTTTGTATTTTGATAGACCATACACTACAAGATATGGAAAATGAAATGGAATGAGAATAATGGAAAAATTCCATTGACGTTTTGTTGAGGCAACCAGGCGATGTTTACCTTCTGGCTGGCTACAACGATAAGTCGTCCCTACGGCGCTCTATTACTCACACAACAGCTTTTGCTAACACAGTACATAACATAACAAAGTTGCAAAATAAAATTCTACAGGGTTGACTAGTTAAATTTTTCTAACAATACTTAACCAGCAAGTGGCAGAAGCCCAGTTTCATGGGGTACAACAGTTTGTGTGTCGGCTGTGAGTTGCTGGGTGGTTGTTTAATCTAACTTAAAGGGCAACTCTCCCAATTCTATCTATCCAAATTCAGAATATAATGTAAAACCCAGCAGTATTTTTTTTTTGTTTTCTGTGTCTCTTGTTCTTCTTGGAACCAGCAACGTCACCGCTTCCAGGAAGAACTACAAACTGTTTACCCCTCGCACTCGAGATGAGCCAGACATGTTTTTTTGGAGGATTTTCTGGC
>JAQFJA010000013.1:4597445-4607887 GCA_029874485.1 Naso brachycentron | reverse complement strand
CAAAAAACACAACTGGAGCCTCCTCTGTTTCAGTGTGTCTAGTTAAAGGGCAAGAATGCATTTAATTGCATTTTACATTTTGATTTTATGGCAGCTACATTAGTGAGTTCTAATTTGCCAAAACCGAGGTCTGTCTGCTGAATTATCAGTATAATGTGATATATTAAGACTACCCAAATTATTTGCAGCAATTTGTATTTCAGCTCTGCTTATACATTTTCAGTGAACTATGTGGAATATTGCAACATGCATCATATCGCAATGTATCGTGATATATTGCATCGTGACCGATGTATCATTATGCGTATCGTATGGTGAAGTCCTTGTCAATTCTCAGCACTACCTAGCAGAACATTGTACAATATAAAATAAAATCTTCAGAGCTCTCTTGTGGACAAACTATTTAACCCGCATTTTATGCCGAGGTCAGACTGCACGATACCAGCCCAATAATAGCCCAACTGAGCTCGCGTAGTGTGTCATAATGGACGACAACTGAATACTGCATCTAGGACGCCTCACAACCTCACAACAGAAAGACTACCACACGTTTGATTTTTTGTTTATCTCCCAAGACGGCTTGTCGGTAGTAGGAGTCAGTGGCGAGCGCTTCCTTGCTGGTGATGACACGCATGTCGTGAACTGCAAATGTTGACTGATGAGGGAACAACATGTAGTCTATCACGTATTACGGCCACAACATGGTAAAAATTAATGACTCTCGCCAAATCTGCCACAGTGAACATTTTAACAGACAAAAATATCTTGTAGTCTGACCCCGCCATTACTCTGCATCCACGATAACATTGGTATCACAATAAAGCAATTCTGTGTGTAAGATACTCAATGATAAATCACTGTGTCTGTGGCACTGAAGAAGAAAGAATACCCCTAAAAAGGCAAAGAGCAGGAATAAGGAGATAAAATTATGCACAAAAACACTCTGACTGAAACTTTATTAGCCATTAGTCCAATGTAAAACAGCCATAAAGTGGTAAAAGGCTGAACAGCCAGAAAGCAAAAAAATTGGATATTTGTCAATGAAGTAATGACTCTGGTGAGTCAAATTTGCGAAGAAATCCATACCGAGGGCCTGCATGTTTCAATAAAAATATTGATATTTGGAGCCAGAACATCAATAATGTAACACAAGAGGGAACAACACGATATTTTCCCCATCAATATTTTCCCCACTCCTAGTAATTACAGATAGAGAAGACGCATTGCTGCACATGCAACCGCAACTTCAGACTTTACCATCGGTACCCTGACACTTTCTCTGATCCTCCCGTCTCTCTCCTCTTCGTCGTCCTCCTCCCCCTCCTCCCCTCCTCTGTTGTAGGGGAGTCGCTGGTACATATAGCTCTCTCCCATACTGCAGAAGCTCCTCTTGTCCTTCGATTAGTCTCTTTCTTTTGACACCGTCTAGCTGCTGATCAGAGGAGGCGTTCGCTCTGCCTCTCCGAGTCTGGTGTGCTAATCTGCTCTGGGCTCGGTGACCTTCTCCGCTCAATCGATAGGCGCATGCACACACACACGTACCCAAACGCACCAGAAGGCATTTGACGCCACTCTCTGTAGCCGTATCACCTAAAGCTATCTATGAACTGTCTTCCCTCCCACTGGCTCTCTCTCTCTCTCCCTGCTGACTCACGGCTTCCTGCAGTGTCGAACACCTCCATACTCTCCCCTCTCTCTCTCTCTCTCTCTCCATCATTTTTGTCTCTCTAGCTCTCCATCTCCTTGTGGCTTAGCAGCAGAGCCCACTGTCTGATGTTAAATAATTCAGCAGCACTAACATGAGGACGAGCAGAGGAGGGAGATCATGGAGGAAGGAGGGAGAATGTAAATCCAAATAGGTGGACAGATGGACGGGTAATTGGATGAATGGTTAGGCCAAAGAGAAATAAGGAGACAGTTCCCAGCATGCATTTGATGGATGTCGACATGCAGATGGTACAGCAGTAAGGTTGACATCAACCCAAATGAGCAAAACATTTTCTAAAGGACCTAGAGAGCACCTCTAGCACAAATAGGAAGCGTCACTCTGCAGCACATCAACAGGAAGACCAGTAACACCGAGGAAAAACAGAATGGAACATCCTAATTTTCAAATGTATACAGTGTTTGGTTTTATGACTCCATCAGGGATGGATCCCTGTCCTCCCAGTCTCACAGGGGTCGAACCACGAGGCCACCGGCCTGGTTTGCAGTCAGAGCTTGCTATATTTCTTAACTTTAAGAACTTATAGGCTATTTATAAAATTAGGGTCTATCAAATAATAATAATATCAAAGTTCTAAGCAACGGGCGACAGCGAAAGGTGAGTAACTTTAGAGGACGATCTGCCACAGAAGCAGAGAAGAAGAGCTGCTACGGCCTGAGAGGTAATCAAGAGGTTTTATGTCTTTGTAGAAAACAGCTTTTTCTCTGAGGAAAAAAGGCACCTTCTCAGGAAACAGGACAGTGACGTAAAGGGTCGTAGGAGGGCATGCCGTCGTACATCTATCTGCCACCGGTATGGGGTTTATTCATAGAAAATAACAGAGTCGGCTGTTTTTGCCACAACACCGGTGTGTTTTAGCCTGTAATTTGCTTTGAGCTTATGGTTCCAGAGCAGTTTTTAAATAATTTTAATTGCATTTTGTTCTGTTTGGGTTTAGGGCTCTTTAGGATCTGGAAAATTATGATTTTTGAGCCATTTGTGGACAATTATCAAGAAAAAATGTTGCTGGTCTCAACTTCCCAAATGTAATGACTGACTTTCCCTCTCACAACTGAATATCCATCTCATGCAGGACACAACCACCGTCTCCCTGTGATTTCAGACCGATACACTCCAAAACACCCAGACAGCAGACAGCAGTTTCACTGATGTCAGTCTTACATAATGGCATGAAACTGTAACAACCCCTTAACACCGATGGTACACAGTCTTGCAGTAGTTTGAATGGTGCGTCTGTGGTGGTCATTCTGCATCCTGACCACCAGTTACTTAACTATGTAACTTGGGCAAGCAGGTATGAAACCCTGCTTCACGCTTTACAGCACTCCAGCTTCTGCACCAACACTCACAACTCACATTTACATAACGTTGGAAAAAGTTTGTGGTGAAAGTCCAACTAAAACTAGACTTATAAAATACATGTAAACGTGAGTCCGACTGAAATCATACAAAGCTGAAAATCTCAAAGTTGGGCTAACACACCTTGAAATTGCAGTTGGGGATGAATTTACTCTCGTGTGTATTCACTTCAATTGGCCGCCTGGATGTTCTGTGCATGATACACAGTTCCTGCTGTTTCTTTGACCAAGAAATTGAACAACATAAATTTGTAAAAGAAAGTTGGAAGGAAAACAGGGAGAAGGTATTAAAAAAGTAAAGTATAGAGATTGTATGAAATGTACAGCGCTGTAAAGCTGTCCATGTTTTCACTGCTCAGCATGGAACCCGTTTACTAAGTTGTTTGCTGCTTTTTTGGTATGTGACGGATCAACTGGAAGAATAGAATTGACTGGAAAATGGTGGAATGTGTTAGGCCACGTTTAGACGAGAGCAGCCCTACTAAAAACGATTAAGTCTTAACTTTGAATCTTTAAAAAAAATTTGCGTTTACATGAACAACTGAAAGTGATGCCTCTGGCGTTTACGCACTGTCACCTAGCCGAGTCTCGTTTTGGATTAAGATGGCGCCCCTTGTGAATAAGGCAAATAACAACCAGCTGAAAGGGACATATCACCACCTTCTGCACCGGAATCAGACACACATTGGTCAATAGATCGATTCTTCCCCAGTTCTTAAATACTGGGACAAGGACAGTAGTCCAATAAATGGTGCTGTAACCACAGCTCAACTTAACTGTGAATGTAAATGTGCTGACTGGTTTTGGGGAAACTGGATCATAGTATGCGTAGTATTTTTTGTCTATGATTTACAAAGTTTTCTGAAGTAACCGATAACTAACCTGTAACCTCAAGTAACTATCGCTGCAAGTTAGCATTGTTAGCTGTGCAGATAGCTGCTCAAAAGAAACTTGCTACTCAGAGCACCTGTGTTTATCTCAGCAAGCCAACAGACTCAGCAGCCTCTGCTGACATCATGACAAAGGGGAAGAGACTGAGGACATTGACAAAGATGAGAAAAAGAGAGAGTGAGTAAGACGGAGGCTGGGAGAAGAGGAAAGTCAGAGTCAGACTGGCTTTGGTTGTGCGCAGCTTTGCAAAATAAATGGCTGTAAGATGAGCTATTATGATAAAAATTAACAGTTATAATTAGTACTTGCAGCCCTTTTTTTATTTAGCCAGAATCATTTTTAAAAAAAAAACAAAAAAAAGAGAGAGATACTAAGCAAACCATTGGGAATAATTGCTGGCTGACTGGAGCAGCAGAGGCAGAGTGTGCACGACATGTGGACACTTCATGTGTTCATGCGTGTGCATCTGTGGCCTAAATGAGCAGAAAATCAGAGCATTCATCTCTCTGTATGCACAAGTTTTATTGAGGTCGATGCTCTAAATATAGGAGAACTAAATTTAGCTTACATTCACTGGCATGACGAGGGGAGCGGTATGAACAAAGCTGCTTCATTTTGCTCTCATCTCATCAATGAACACCTGAGATTCAATCAGGAACGTTAACAAAGCTGAATTATCTAAAAAGCATTTACGGTGCAGCTGCGTTCTGGTAATTCCTGTAGTTTGCTACATTTACAGTCAAATCAGAGTATTCAGGCAGACCATAATGCAATGAACAAATTCAATTTACATTCCTATGACAAAAGAAAACAGCAGATTGTCATATTTGAGAAGGAGGAAACACAGAACGTTTGAGTTTTATTTTGAAAACTGACTTAGTATATTTTTAAATGAACATCAAATCAGCTGCCAATCAATTTTGTGCTGCAATATTAAAAATTTATCAAACAGCAGAGTGTGTTTTATTGTCTAGCACTACTTTTGCTCCCATGAATGATGCCAGTGGGTTTGGATGTGTTGGTGCAGTACAGTCAGCTGGTCTTTGAAGTCTGTGTGTTGAACTCACCTTGCAGACGTCTTCTGATGAATCAGGAGTTTAAAAGCTGTAGTCAGGAGTGACCGAGGTCACTGAAGGTCACCTGGAGAAGGCCATGGGTGGAGTTTCCCCACATCTGTCCACACACAAAGAAAGACTAACCACTCAAATTGTAAACAGTGATATCAGACATTAAAAATATCTAAGTGGCTCAAACTAAGAGACAGACAGAAAAGCTCACACGTCATTGTTTCACACAAATTATTAATAAATGCCAAATGCTTGAAGCAAACTTGAGCTCCATCTGTCTCTAAACAGACGACAGCCGTCTTATTTACAGAACATGACGGAACAAAAAACTGAGGAAACAGTGAACACACACCACGAAACAGGCAGAGCTGGCAACTGATAGCTGATTTCATAAAACCGGGCAGCCGGATCAGGCTCGACACAGTTCCCTGATGTTATTTCACTCAAATTTTTACTGGTTTAAAACACTCACTATCATGATATCTAATAATTCCACGCAGTGTGCTCGACATCCAACTTTTCTCCAGTACCCTTCCACTCTAGTGGCGTGGTGTCGTTTCCACGGTGTTATCTGTCTGGTGCCAGTTGAAGAGACTCCCTGACCTTTGTTTCACTTTGCTGTTTTCTGAATATAACAAGTGCGATTTCACAATAGCTGCAATCAGCAGTCTATGATAAACTGATGAGTAATGGAAGGGGGCGGGGCTATAGTGTGGGGTGGGGCAAGCCATGACCAATGAATGTGTGTATGTGTGTGAGTCTGTGTTTACAAAGTTTGGCCATGTTACATGATTTTGAAGTTATGCTCCTTTTTGTTACAGGCCCCTCCCACTGCCACGCCCCTTTCTGTTATTCAGCTGAATAGTTAATTAGCCATTCTTACTCAAGGCCATCCCTCCCTTTGACCTTTCCAGCATGGGTGACCCTGCCAGGTGCTTACGCGCCCGCTGTCACAGCTCTCTGGGTCACTGAGGTACTCAAGCCGCCATCCAACGACAAGAGACGGACCATGAGGTGACGCTCATGACCAACCTTTCCACTGAGTCTTGTGCAAGTCTGTGAATCCATTTGGAAATTATGTGTCTCTCAGCAATAGGCCCCTCCCACTGCCACACCCCCTTTTAGCCTATTGGCATGAACATTAACAAGCACCTTCACACACACACACACACACACTTGACCTCCATGCCAAATTTCAGCCTCCTATGACAACAGTGGCTGCCAAAGAGCAGAATTTTTATGAACCAGGAGACCGACAGAGCGACCTACAGAGCTGCTGGTCACAGCTAAAAACTAGAAAGTAGAAATGTGAATTCTTGACAAGCAACAGCCATTTTTGGTCCACAATAAAAAAAAATAAAAAGTTTTGGAACAGAAGTGTCAAAAACAGCTCTTTTGGAGCTATTTGGACCAAGTCAAACCACATATGGCCCAATAATAAAACACTGCAGAATAAACATTTTTACAGTCTGGTACAATTTCTAATAACATGGAATAAACAAAAGCTAAGATGAATTTCACTCATTACAGCATTATTTTACTCATTTTCTATAGATATCACAATAATGTTACAAATTAGGACACTAAAATCGTGTTGAAGTCTGATTATTTGACAGCCCTGCTTCAAAACACAGTCCACAAACCACTGAATAACACTCCCATCTGAAGTCACCCTACACCTGAAATAAATTCAGAGTTGAGGAAATCAAGTTTCAATCAGGACCAAAGCTGCAATCAAAGGCACTGAGGTAAATGTTTTGTATTTATAGTTTTCAGCAGTTAGGTGGGTACATTAGTGAATTTTAGGAGAAAAGCACTGGAGCACGCTGATTTGTAAGAATATGATGAGAGGACATGACAATAAAAAACCTGAAGAACTAATGTAAAATTTATTTAATATTTCACACACTTGATATTTTGTTAAAATCGTCTGGTTGGAGATGATATGTGTCAGTATATGTGCAATTCTGGCGTGTTAAAAGTTGACGAATATAAACTGACTTGACCAGAATTAAACTTAAAAATACGACCGAATACAGACAGAGAGAGACAGAGGATGCTGGGTTTGAGATCCATTTCTTTCTCATAGTGATTAGACTTAAATCGATCACACACACATACACAGTCAGAGCTGATTAGTCTGCTGCCTCGGTCTCATGGAGGGTCCCAGCTGCCCGTGTGTCCGTAAACATCTCACCGTTAGATTCCCTCCTCATCACAACACTCTCTTCATTTTAGTTATTCATTTATTTATTTATTCAGTATAACGTAGCTTTGTTCTCGAGCACCCCGTCGCATCCTCTGGACAGAGAGAGCTGCCAGAATAAAATATCTCCGGCATACCGACCTGAGAAGACGGGCGCTTTTCTTTTCTTGCGGGAGTCCAGTTTCCTTCCTCCGCTTGGTCGGAGCTCCGTCCGCGGCTCTCAGCTGTTGCTGCCTGAAGCCGAAGCTGTTTGTCGGAAATCGGTTAAATTTAGCCGACCTGTTATCCCGTTTGATTTCCTCCGTTAACCCCGGGACTCTCCCCGATGCGCCTGCCGGGATTTATGAGCGTCACAGTGCGTAACCTCACGCGCAGATACAGCGCTCATTTAAAGCAGCGGGCCGGGATTAGCAGTGTAATTGCACTTCCTGTTTAGAGGTTCAGATTTCAAAACAAAAGCGCAGGTTTCGAGTGATCGTTGAAATTTCAAATATTATATTTGATATAGTTTCAGCGTTATGTCCTATTATCCTTTAAGTCATTGCTTATTTATTAATTAAAGTAGATGTAATTTAAATGAATAATTTCATTAATAGGCTAGCAGGCTAATCTTAATTATTGTTGCCTGAAAACTTTACATTAATCTGTCCAGTAGATATAAATAAAACACTAAGGGCATGTATCCTGATTTTTGTCTGAACATTGTCTGTTGCTAATCTATTTTTCATAAAACCCATTTGGCCACGATGAGCTTATTTAGGAATAACTAGGTCCACTCTAAGAGCAGGAGTTTTGGCAACTGCATTGTTGGAGAAGAGGTTTATTTATTTCTCCTATTATCTGTCTAGTACATTACTTTCTACATGAGTTACACTCCAAAAAACAAGACAAAACAAAACAAAAAACAACCAACCAAACAAACTCAGATGTGCATCTGTTGCTGTAATCGGGAGATTGTCTTGCGTAAAGTTTTATTTGTAAACTTTGCTTGCTGACTTAATTGCATGTGTGTGTAAAATAGACTTTATGTTTCTTTGCACTCCAGGAAACTTCACATTGACTAAAAGGCTTGCAGTCCTTGCACTTCTGACCTTCAACATGCATTAAAAATGAAATATTATTTGCCGGGCATTTGAAGAAATATGACCCATTACTTTGTAACTTATGTGCAGCGTGCTGATCACAGAAAACATTTCTTGTCATGTGCAAAGAAAACGTAATGTTATGAAACCACAAGAGCTTCAGTGCTCCTGCTGCACCTGTTGAAAAAACTTCCTTCACAGCAACTTCTCAAGCAGGCCACATGTAATTCTCCTCTGCTGTGAAGAGTCTGGACAAAGTTCTCCCTCTCTTTCCTAAATCCTTTTACAGTCACTCTTTGAGCTCCTCCTGAACCAAACCTTCCTCTTCTGCAACCACAGGAGCTGCATCTTCATCAGTCCTCCCAGCTAACCTGTTCTTAAAAAAAAAAAGCTCCCTGTGACTTCATACCCTCAACCAACTTCACTATATAAAGACTGTAATAATAATAATGATAATAATAAAAATGATAAATCAGAATAAATAACAAAAACAATATTGCTTTAGTGTTGCTTTATATTTGTGATTGTAAATGTGATTAGCATTTTAATTAAAACTGAAAGATGTAGATGATTTCACACAGGGCATGAGGTGTCCCTGAATGGTTTGAATATGAAAGTAATATGAATCGTATGTTGAGGTCTTTACAATGACAAGTTCTTCATCAAACTGAGCAGCTATGAAAGGTTTTTGTACTGCCAATCTCACAGCTTGCCACTGGAAGTCATTCAAACAAACAAACAAACAGCCTGTGTATCCTCTGTATTAACCGTGATAGAAAGAACAAGATAAATTCAGACACAGACACATCTACCGGATGCTGTAAGCCAAAACCGTTTATTAAACTTTTCTGTTGAACATGGAGATCACAGAAAGAAACTTCAAAATCCTTCATAAAGTACAGAAATCATTCTGAACAAAATTTTATTTATTTTAGCACAACATATGGTGTTTTAGTTACACCATGAACAGAAAATTAATTTCCTAAGCACCTGATTTCTCCTGTCAGGATGAAGTGACCTTACTTTTAATTATCATGACAGATGTGAGAAAGCAATAACAGACTATTACGGCATCAACTTCAACAGAACTCAAACAAGGACAGAAATGTATTCAGATGTAAGAATTTGAAAGATGCAACAGTGGCATGGTTTTGCTCAAATTTATGTCAAAAGAAGTGGATATTTTTTTTACTTCAATGATGGCTCAAATTTTCTTTAACGGTTCTGTTTCACAAGTTGTGTTCAGGGGCCTGACAAAATACGGGAAAAACCACAGACTAATTTTAATGGTAAAGAAAAATGATTACGTAAATATGACTTATCAGCAGAACATCTGTTTGCATCTAAAACAAAGATATTTGTTAAACTCCAAGTTTACATTTGTAACATGGTCCAAGTGTTGAGCTACATCTCAGTGAGGATACGGTAACATGCAGTGAAGAGGAACTATGTCACATGCAAAGAGTTGTTATGGCTTGTGGAGTGAATTCATATTGTGTAGGTGAAGCATCTTAAAGTCAGCGACAGAAACAAACACCAGAGTTTTGGAGTTAATGAGCCTGAGGAACCACTAATCTAACGGATCCTGCTGCAGGAGGATCAGAGCGTGATACAGAAATTTGAGCTGGATGACTGCATCCACACCCACACCCACACCCACACACCCACACACAGACAGACCCACGCATGTGAGCTGCGGTGAGGAAATTTTCCCAGCGGTTCACTTGTGACAACACTGGCGTTACGGATTACACCAGACATCAACTTGAGAGCGAAAGTTACTGCTGATGCAAACCAAACATTTCCAACTGCTGCAGCTTCATAATAAAAGTATTAACTGACAAAACACGAGCTGACTTTTATTATGAAGTAATCTCACAAAATTCCATGTGTCAGTGGCTTTTGCACTTAGACAACAGTTATTTGCGGCACTTAGACAGCAATTTAGTTTGACATATTGCAGGAAGTTATGGAACAAGAGAGAGCAACAGTGAGTTGTTGGATGAAGAGCTGCTCAGACAGGCTCAGTGAGCTAATCAACTCTTTTTTCCTTAGTTCAATTTTAAGTAGAGCCTGACAGATAGATATATCAAATCTATCAGTTTGCTGATA
>JAQFJA010000013.1:4444000-4464044 GCA_029874485.1 Naso brachycentron | reverse complement strand
CACACACATGCACGCACGCATGTTTCAGTTGGTCTCATTCCCCGAGTCTGGAAAGAGTTGAACAAACTGCAGCGGAGGTTTGGATGCATCAGGGTTGCGATCAGTGATGAACTCAGCCAAGAGGGGAGGGGAGGGACGACTTGACTTCACATCTCGATACGCTTTCAGCAGCTGCAGTGTACAAGTGCAACATGACAGCTTTCTGAGGAGACGCCTGCGTGGCTCTCATGTCACATCAGTCTATGAGCTGATTGGTTCTGTCACTCCAGCTGGCTCAGGGGGCGGACGATAGACTGAATCTTAAGTATTACATGTTAGTTTTTGTGCTCTACTCGCCGTGGAAAATGCCATATAAAGAAGCAAAGAACCTTATCTTGGACATCAGTTTTGTTCCTCCTGACATGGACAGAGATCTCAGAATAGTTCCTTTATAAGCTGCCATCAAGAGTTCTTCATCCTGCTTGTTGTGCCATGTTTATACTGATTGCACAGTATCTCATACACAGTCTAATAGAGAGTGACATACGTTTAATTCTTTCAAGCCTTATACTTGATGTCTATGATGATATTTTCTGTACAGTGAGTGTTACAGCAGAAAACAATTAGCACAGTCTTTTTTAAAATCAACTAGTCTCAGTTTCTATCTAGTTTTAGAGACTTTTGTTGGTGCCAGTTTGATAGTTACATACGTCGCTGGGCTGGACCTGACACATGCACATTCCTGGAGTAGCACCTGTTGAAAGGAAGAGTCCACCGGAAAAATACTTTTAACACTGTTTTTTCAAACTGCTATCAAACCCACTCTGTGGTTATTATTGATGTTACATAAAATGGACAACGATGCTACTTTCCCCATCAGCTCCCTGTCACTTCATCTCAGTGTCACTTTACCTCCAAATATGTCAATGCAAATCAATCTTACCACAGAATATTATGACCATTTATTTAATATTAACATCTGATAGCAGCTGCCTTAATTAGAGCTCATCGATTCATTTCAAGGCCCAAATATCTCTTTTTAAAATACTTTGACATAAAAATTAATCATCTTCAGTTGAATGTTATATCGCACATTTCATAATGGGGTTTTTTTGTTATAGTTTCTGTCCATCAGAACAACTCATGTTCAAACAAGGTTGCTATTTGCCCTCTAAACAGGCATAAAAATAGCTACTCTAATACCTTTGATTGCATTCTCCTATCCGATAATATTAAATGAAGTTGAGTTTTATCTCACAGAAAATACTTTGATGACAACATGTACATTAAATGAGTTTCTTGTCCATAATGGATGCAATGAGATCAATTCTTAAAGTAATTTGCAGTGTTGGTGATTGACAAAATCCACAGTTCTTGTGGTATGTAAAAATCTAAAAGCAGAAAACATGATTTTGGAGAAAACATCTTCTAGCTTTGGTAAAAATACCATTTTGATCTTGTCACCTTTCTTTGCAGGAAGTGGGATCAATGCAGTTGGCGGGTTTACTTCACCAACTTTATATTAAGACAAACATTGTTAAATTAAGTCAACAATCCATTATGTCACGGTAAAAGCAAGAGCATATTGATAATCATTGCTTTTTAACCAGCCAAGGTTGATGCAAGGCATAGACAGCCCACTAGCTAACTGGAGCCTAAGCTAAACTGGGGTTGGTCTGCAAGATTTGGCTTGGCTGCAAGATGTGGGTCTGGCATTAGTTGCTTTTTGACATTGGCTGATGGAGTTAATTGCAAAAAGAATGCTAGCTATTACCATGGAGCCAATAGTCCAAATAAAAATAGTCACAATAGATAACTGCACTACTATAAATATGATGCTAGATTATTTTCCAGCACTTATTCACTCCACTCGTGTTTGTCATGTCACTTTTCTGGCCAATACCCCGGTGACTGCTTGCAGTGCGAGCATGAGCAACAGGGTGCAGACTGCAATTCACTTAAGAGCCACTAGTGGTGCTAAAAACAAGAGTTTATTGCAACACACATAGCACCTTTTATGAAGGCTGTGTTGAGTTAGAAATTTTCAGTTCTAAAAGTTTAGAAAATTTAAATCCCCCTATGATTTTAAGAATGAAACTTAAAAAAAAGAGAAATCTTAACAATTTACTTACTTAACTATGTTTTTGATCAGATTATTTGATTTTTGATGGCAGCTCGTTGACAAAATGTAAGACATTGCACACACAAGCCTTCAAAGGGGGAGCCTGCGTTTTTGCTATATGGATCTTGACCTGTTTTCCTTTTTAACATTTAATTGACAGTGGCTTCAATGGACATCCTCACTACAACACATGAGATAGGGTCACCATGGCAAGACTGTGTCAACAACAAGTAGCAGAGTTCATCTTAGGTTGTTCTGGCTGTCATTAGAAAGTCTTCTAAGAAACGCAAACAAAAGTAGTAGGAAGAAAAAAATCACAAAATAACTTCTTGAACATCATGGATTGATTTTCTTTTATATAACAGTGTAAAAGTTTCAGAGGGTGGATTTTTCCTCAGAGGCACTCCTTATCATGCATGCCACAACAAGAATATGAGAACACATTTGCATTAGAATTGAAATATGGATCTAATAAAAATATATTAGTTTGTTATTTGTACGCTGCTGGCAAATGACTCAATACTCAGAGACACTGCACAAAACTATGAAAGCAATCGTACACACAAAGACATGCACACACGCTCATGAACAACACACATAAACACAGTTTGAATGCTCTTTTATGCTGCTGCCCGTGGTTGGTTGTAGTAGCATGTCTTTGTTGAAGATAAACACATTATTCCTTTTCTGCTTTTGTGTTTGAAATCTCTAGATAGAGTAGATCTCTCTTTATAGAGCGCAAATTAAGTGTCTTGAATAATGTTCATTGATTCTACCAGGTTTTTTTTTTGGTCAGTTGAGTAAAGATCGTTTAATGTTCAATCTATAAATTATGGTAAAATAACAGTATTTATTTTACGTGATCATTATGCCTGTTCTTTTGGAAGACGAGGGTGGGTCAATAAAGTGTGGTGATTTGGATGAAGGTGTGTTTGTGGTTTGTTATCATATCTGTGGATGATGAGGAAGGAGGTGAGGCGGACTGGATGTGAGCAGGGATGATGAGCGCCGGTCACAGCTGCAGGGCTGTCTCTGTCAACAGGGGAGACAGAGAGAGTCCATGACAAGCCGACAGAGATCCTTTGGTTTAAAAACTTAAATCCGCCCCTCTTTGCAACTGGCCGATCCTAATCCCTGCCCCTTTCCCTCAATTGCAGCTGAGCAAAAACCCAAACGACTCCAGCATCAGCTAAAATTTGCAAGACGTGGATAGGAATCTTAAACACATTTACTTAAATGTTTACTGCATTAGAACAGAAAGGAATTAAATCAAATGTAGAGCTCAAAGGACCATACCAGCAGTGTTACATGTCATTGTCCTTTGTCAACATCAGCCACATCGATCACAAAAACCCCACCCATTTTTCCCAAAATAGCTTTATCTGAGATATCATGTTTACATTTTGTCCATATTCAAGAATGTTACAGAAAGTACCTGAAAATGTGTGACAACATTAGTTCTAAAAAAAAGTCTGGGTCAAAATCCTTTCCTCACGCTAATATTTGAGCTAGGAAAGCAGGGAAGGAACTAAAGGAACTATTTTTCGAGGCGTACTAACTTTCGTCTCAACAGCTACCAGTTCCCAGCTTCCCTCTCTCTTGCTCAGTGATTTTTGACCAAGTAAAAAGCAGACGTCCTCTTTAGAAGACAGAATTACCTTTAACAAGCAACTTTCACGTGTCCTGTAGTGTTTCTATACCATGTTTCAACATGAATGGCAGTGAATGGGGTTTAAAAATGCAGTCTGACATCTACTGAAGTACAGTATACACATGGCTGAATGTAAACAGCAACATTTGTGGAAGATAGGGGCGGTCTCTACAGGTGAGAAGTCAGTAATATACTGGTATGGTCCTTAATGTCATCTTAACATCAATGAACAGTACTGTCAAAATGCTTTCTTATTAATATTTTGGCAGATTAGAAGTGGCATGGCTTACCTTTTTGTAGTTAAGGTGGTTGTCCAGAAAGGTTAGCTCTCCTAAACCTTTCAAATCATCTGCTCTTTTGCTGGTTTTTATGATAAATTAGCAACTAAAAGAATAGAGAAAATTGAAGCTAAACATTATCACAGTGTCATGTAATAACTCAAATTATTCAAAGAGAGATAAAAGTACAAAGACACACTGGATTTAATCACTTTTACAGTTCGGTTTTATTGGTTCTTAGTATAATTTGAAGAAAATTATGATAGTTTTCAGTTTTAATTTTTTTTTTTTCTTTTTCAGTTCATGATCCACCAGATTTTAAAATACATATTCAGGATTTTATGATTACCAATTGGAATATTTACTTGTAAAAGTGCTGCAAATATCAGCTTATAATTATGACAAAGTTTTAACAATAATTGTCAGCTGGAAAGCCTGCACACCATGTTTTAGGTTGTTTGTAATGCATAACTCGTTCACTGACAGAAATCGCCACCAATATAATGAGACACCTAATCAATTCTGAATACAACATTATCTTCACACATGGTAAAACGTTAAATAAATAATGTTTATGCAAGTGTGCATTCAGGATTAAGTGTGAGTGGATCCAAGCACAAAAGTGTGAATAATGAACTCCAGCAGGTTATGTAGCTATTACCCACAAACCATGCATATAATTTCCTGCTAACGCATTTTCTACTTTGCAGCTTTAATCTACTTTGTCCATTTGGTTAACAGTGCAAATGGAAGAAAACATAACAGAAAAACAGGCCACTCGATATCTTTGGTTTGCTTCTCTTGCTTGATCTGTTTTATAGAAAACCTAAATTATTTATCACTAGTCAATAACCAGGAATGTCACATGCATGAAACTTTTGCTACCACCTCCATGAAATATTCATCGTAGCTTTTCTGTTGTTGTTATTTCAAGGATGTCCTCCTCCATCTTCATCACCTTATCTCCTGTTTCAACCTCTTCTCTATTCGTTCTGTTTGACAGCCTCCTCCGCAGCCTGGCTGAGCCTCTTCCTGGAAATTAATCTGTGCTGGAATTACCTTCTTCCCACTAAATCTCTTACCTCTCCTCTAACTACTTGTTCTCACAATCCTTTTTATTTCTCCTCTTAGCTCTAGTTTTATTTTGCTTCTCAGACCTTTGTCACATATAGTCACAAGAATATCATTCAGAAAACACTGTGTCTCTTACAACTCACTGTTGCTTGTCCTTAATGGTGATCTCTGACTTTAGGCATCCAACAACTATATCTGCTAAATACATATCTTTTTTCTTTATAAATCAGAATTAGGTTAGCATATCTCTAATACTATAGCTAGAACCAGGAGACCTTTAAACCTTACTAACATGTTATGTGTGATTTTAGAAATCCACACAAAAATGAATGGTTTAAGTTGAGGTCATTTGCTTTAAAGCAAAGCTCAACATGTCCTGTAGGCCTATTAACCTTACATTTGCCTGACATGTTAGCATATTAACAATCTTTTCACATAATTCTCAACATAAAAGAATGTGTGTATTTCTCAGAATATCAAATTATAATTTACATTTTAGTTGTTTAAAATGTAACCTAAATATCAGCAAATCTGTTCTCCTCCGACTTAAATGACTGGAAATATCCTTCAATTTAACTGTGAGGGTACAATTCCAGCATCATTTTGACATAAGTCCTCTGTTCTCAAAACTTTGAGACTACGTTGCATCTATAAGTGAAATTGCTTTACTCTCATGTTGAAATTATTGTACACACTGTGCACTCTAGTCAGGCAGGGGCAGCAGTGTGCACTCAGTCCCCGTAAGAGGCCTTGGGAGCTGACAGATCTCTCTCCAGCGATCTTTCTTTGTATCGTACTCCAACACACTCTTTACTATCACCTCCTGTCCATCGCTCCATCTCCTTCCTCCAAATACCAGCAAACTTCCGGATGGCGTTGACACCATCCCATAGTTGAAGGAGCCTATGAGAAGCGGTCGTAGGCGGGTCCAGTGGTCTGAATGTGGATCATATCGTTCAATATCGCAGAAAGGCTCAAACATTCCCAGTAAGGCATAGATGTGACCGTTGACGGTTGCAAGGCGGTGCATGAACCTGGCGATGGACATGGATGCTCGCTTTTCCCAGATTCTGCCTTTCAGGTCCCAGAATAGGACTTCTCTGCTGCTCTGCCTGTGCTCATCCTGGTTATCAGAGTGATCACTACTGTGGATGCTGCCCTGGTTGCCCGGCAAGCCACCTGACACATAGATGCTGTTGTCAAGCACAGCAGAGGCGTGGCCATAAAGTGGGCGAGGCATCGTTGCTCCCCTCCTCCACGCTCCTGTAGCCATATCATAAAACTCAACTGTAGCTACAGAGGTGTGTGCACTGGCGTCTGGTCTTTTGTGTCGGCCCCCGATGGCATAAATAACATCCTCCACCACGCAACAGGTGAACTGCGCCCGCTTCTCCAGCATTGGCTCCACCTTTTCCCAAAAGTCGAAGCGGGGATCGTAGCGCCAAACCTGGTTGGATGTTGCGATGTTGACAGACTTTTTCCCCTCCTCATCTCCCGCCTCCACTTCATCTCCTCCGATCACAAATAGGAAACCTCCTACTGAGCACACACAGTGATTTCTCAGTCGCAGCGGGAGACTGGAACTGAGAGATGAAAACTTCCTGCTTCTGGGATCAAACACCAGCATCTGTTGTTCTGGCTGATCTGGGCTGGATCCTCCACCCACAAGCAGCACACGATTTGGCGACACCCTGAGTGCCGTCTGTCTGCTCTGTCTGATTGGCTGACCTGGACCCAACCTGTGGTACTCCAGTGCTCGAGTCAGCTGACTTCTAATTAGAGGTGTGGTCATGGCTCTGTGGGCATGGCTAAGATTGATGAGGTCAGAGGGTGCGACCAATCCAAAGCGCAGGCGACTCAGCAGAAGATTTGATTTCAGCAGAGGGAAGGGCCCATTCTCAGTCAGCCAATCGAGAGCCAGTTTTATTAGCTCCACCTCTTTGACACCAGGTATCTCATCAGCATCGAGCACCGCCATCAGTGATTGGATATTAAGCCCAAGAAGGTCATCCCTGCTTTCCTGCAGCAGTGTCCCCATCTCCATAGCGATGGTTTGATTGGCAGTATCAAGTGCATCTGAGAGGGCATGATGCTCAGCCAGGTTAGCATAGCAGCAGCAATTCTCAGTGTTTAAGCCATCAGTAATAAAGCGCTCACAAATTGACACAGCTGGCTCCACCTGCAAGTACCTGGCTGCCTCCAAGACCACAGGAAGTGTAGGTGGCGATATGCTGAGCCAGCCAGAATACAGGAAGTCCAGAATGGCATCTAAACCTTCAGGTGTTATTGCTGGAAGACTGATGGAGCCTGCTAATCTCTCTGCGGTAGTCTCTCCAAACAGAGCCCAAAAATAATCGCTGGAGCTGGCCAAAAGGGCGCGATGACAAGGGAAAGATATGCCGCCAGCCTCCAGGACGACATCACACATCTTTCTCTGGGAGCGCAGGCGCTGGAAACCGGAGAAAAGTCCAGTTCTTTGTGAGGAACTGTAGAGGAGGGAGTAGTTATCCATCCAGAAGGACAGGAGGCAAGAAGAGTAGGAGAGCAGGAGGTTAGAAAACAACAAATTGAAGAGAAAGCTTTTGAGGGAAAAAAGAGGATTAGCAGCAAGTTGAAGAAAAAGCTTAGTCAGAAAGGTGCAAGAAAGCAGCAGTGAGGCAGGAAGTAAGAGAGAGAAAGATTAGAGAAGGAGAAGCAGTGATGAGGTTTGTCAAAAAAGATGAAGCCGACAAGCTGCACAAAAGAACATTTTACAAAGAGTCAGACGTTAGGAGAGCAGGATAAGTGGCTGCTGAAAGCCAGACGCAGGAAATGCGCTGAAAAGAAAAAAGAAGTGTGTGTGCCCTTAATCGAAGTCTCTCCATCTGTGTATTTGTCCTGCTCTGTCTGCAGCGGCGGGCATGTGACACCATGATAAAAAGGTTAACAACTGCCCCTTGTATACACACACAATCCTGTCATCATGACGACTGCGCCGCCCCTTTGTGGCCCTTTAACTTGCTCCGTCCCAAAGCCTCCTGTCTTTCTGTGATGCCCTGGCTCTGTTGGCTTCGTGTTCGTCTGCTGCCCTTTCCTTGCATCCAGGAGAGAGTATTACACCAATACATGCATCCAACGTACACACCAGCCAGAAGATGAATGGACAAATGCACACACATACACAGAGGGAGCCTGGCAGGGTCTTAGTGTCTATCTCGGCAGATGAACTCATTGGTAAATACAGCTGCTATAGTCTGCGACCAAGATTCCGTGGCACCTATCTGAGGACAGGAATAGAAACCCAGACACAGCTCGGCGGGTTCAGAGTGAGGTACATGTCAAACCCGAGGAAGTTTTGCCAAGCTGTCAAAGATTTCACGAGTGTCAAAAGTAGTTGCATGTCATTTGGGTATCAAAGCAAGTTGTGCCCTTTTGGGAGACATTTGACCTGGGTTGCTTGAAAATCATGCAGATTGATGTCATGCTATTATTTTTATGCAGAGATCAGAGGGAGATGGGAGCGAGAGTGTGAAAAACAATAAAGAAAGGATTTGTTTTCAGTGTCCAGCTCTGAGTGTTTACAGGCATCTGATTAATGTTGAGCTACTGTGTGAGTGCGTGCCACTGTTTGTCTGCTACACGCATACAAACACACACCCATAAATATGTAAACAACATCACTTTATTGCACACTTACAAGTTTTTGCAGCGTTCTCTGCAACATACATTTTGCAGTGAGTAATGATCACTGTCTCTTTGAGTAGATACTGGCTCACACTTTGAGATGAGTGTGTATTTGTGTGTGTGGGTGTGTTTGTTTCATGGAAGAGTTACACTAGTTCAAAATTCAGTACACGGACTACACTTGAAGAGAGAAAAAAAATCTCAGACTCACGCCTTTTTTTTTGAAACTGCGGAGTGTTTTTAATCTTTCCCACACAATGTCAAATCCTCCCGTATGGTTGTTAAAACACCAGCAGTGTTTCTCTCTCGGCTGAATATTCCACCGTGACCTGATGGAGGCTAAACTTAGCTACAGCTGCTCTGTGTGTGTTTGTCTGTGTTTAAGAGGACATGTGATGTGTTGATGGATATGTGCTGTAATGGAAGGACTGATGTGGGGGGTATCTGTGCTGGCAGTATATGTGATCTGCTCCCTGCTCCTATTGAAAAGCTGGATTTTACAGGTTTAGGTCAGGATTAAAGGGACTTCATGAGCATAGATGCCCCTGACTCCCACCTAAAACCAAGTAATACCTATTTAATATGCGCATTATAGAAGTATATTTTGGTTCAAAGTATCAGGACTCTCTTCGCTGTTCAGTCATGTGAGAACTGATTCTCAAATTCTCTCCAAGCTACATTTTCCATAGCAGCAAACATGAAGTTTAATTTGTTTTTGTCAGAGTTTTCAAGTCATTTAATTTACCCTGAATGGAGTGTTTTTTAAATCAGTACATGCATTAGCCTATGTCACGCTCCGTTCACTGTCAATCTCCTGACACCCTCGGGAAAAATGGAACATCTCTTCCACAAAATAATCCCTTTTAGACACATCCATATTCTGTCACACCCTGTCCTCTAATTTGGGGTGTCTTTGTTAGCTGACACAGCTGTCAACTTCTCCAGCAAGATAATATGTTTTTTAAAACTGACAAGGAAACATGACTAGAAGTCCACAGCCACATTATTGTTGACTTGGTGACGCACAGCGGTACTTTGAATTAAATGTTAACATCAGCATACTAACACACCTTTGATGTTTAGCAGGCAAACCGTTCATGCTGCCAATTTAGGTTGCATTGTAAAATGAGCTTGAGTGATTAAACAGGATTTGGGCTTGTTTTTAGATGAAATTAAAATGACTAAAAATATATCCATAATTTGCCTGCCTAAGTTCCTTACATACAAACACATCAAGTTACTCAACACAACTTTGAGTTTTGTTTTGTTTTTTTTTAATTTTATCTTGTGAGAGGAGATGAGTGACCATTTACCAACCACCCACAGTTCACCTGACAAACACACGTAAGAGCTGCAGAATTTTTGCAAATCTGTTTTTTTTTTTAACTGTAACATAAATCTCTGTGTTTGTACCATTACATCATCTTTATTTGTGTGGCTGTTTGAAGGCATGGGATTGCATGACTTGTCTTTCCTCTCTGTGTCTCTCTTCATGTGTGTGTAAAGTTCACATTGACACACTGTCTGGCAGATTGCAGTTAACTGGGTTTGATAAAATTAAAAATTTGTGTTATTTGAGCTGCCTTTTTTATTATTTAAGGTAGATCAAATTGTTTTATGGTCGAATTGTGTGATGTAGCTTCCTGTCTGTGTTCTTGTTTACCTGTGATCACTTTTCTTTTTTAGATTAGATGTTTCACTGGATCAGTTAAAACTCTGACCTGCTGGGGGCACAAAAGTAATAGTCAGGGAAGCACCAAATTTAATGAGTTTCATCCTTTGCAAACCTCGAATTTCTGTCAAAAATCTAATGTAAATTCATTTGTTGCTGAGATATTTCGGTCTGGACTAAAGCGGTCAACCAACGGATATGACCACACATAAGACTTGCAGCTAAAATCATTTGAAAAGGTTCTTATTACATTTAAAAAGTATTGCCCAAAGACCGGCAAAAAAACCAAACAAATACAAAATTTAAAAAAATCTTCTTGTATTATCTGCCAGTAATAAATAGAACAGTTTCTACTTTGTTATTTTTGGAACCATCTTGATTTATTGCAATATTTTCCAGACAATATTGTTTTCTGGGAATCATAACAATAAAACAACAAAAACATTATACCCCTTCCCTCCCCCAAATAGTACAGTTCAACTTAAAGCCCGTTGCACATTCTTGAAACATTTAGAAATGAATCATTTCACAGGAAGCACCAGTATAAATCAGTGCTGAATGGTTGGAGTTGAAAAGAAGTGTCTCCATGATGGTCATCTATGTCAATGGTCAATAAAATGTCCTTAAACCATTTATTTCTAACTTAAAAATAGCCCCAAACAAAAGAAAAGCAAATAATATGAAGGAGAACATATTGTTGTACTGTAAGAACTCACTCACTTCTAAAAGTTCAAGTAAGGGGAAGTCTAATCTGCAGCAGGAACGACTCTGAATATTTAGCTTTATCTCGACAACACTTAACTTTTTGTACAAATTATTATTTGGATTGAGTGTCAAAACAATCTGACATTTAAAGACAAATATAGATATTTTTAAATGTTTCACTCCATTAGAGTGCTAACTGAAAGAGGGGTTATGGATTCCTGCTTCTCAGTGGTCAGACGTTGGCTTCACAGAAAGCTGTTATTGTTTCTGAACATGTTGGGATTAGACTGTTGTTTGCTAGTTGTCAGTGGCAGTGGACGAGTCTGTGTTTATGAAGATTATCTGCCTTCCTCTCCGCCTGGCTTGGGATCCTGCAGGAAGAGACAGATAAAGACACGGTGAGGGATTTTCACCTTGTGTTATCAGCGCTCTGAGCCGCTGAGAGACAGCAGTTGGGCTCGGACAGAAAGGAGAGGAGGGGTCACTGCCTTCACTGTGAGGAAATATAAGATATGATTGATCCATCAGCTGCTTTCTCCTCTTACTCGTCTCTCTTGACCTTTTTCCATTTCTGTTTCTCTCTGTGTCTTGAGCTCCCTCACCGCCTGACACATATTTCTGTTTATTTCCATCTCAAAGAGTTTTTAATAATAAAAACACTTCTCAGAGGCAGCGCAGGTCCTCAGGCTTTAGGTCAAACATCAGTGGATGGAGCCACAGAGCTAAAGATTTTCTGGTTATGAGATGTTACACACTGAAAAACACAAGGGACTGAGAGAGTAGCCAATATGAATTTAACTCTCATTTGGTTCCCGTAAAAAATAATGCCATCCCAGGCTAAACTGTGTGCTAGTTAGCTTTACATCTATAATTAGAGGGTTAAAAAAATCAGATTTGTAGCTCAAATTTAGCTTTTTATTACTGTTTACTCATGTCATTGTTACTGTACAACAAGTCAATATACTCTTTCATTTGATTTAGGAAAAGAGTGATTACATGTCCAAAAGTAAGTAGACACCTCTGCTAATACAGTTTTTTTTGAGTATTTCAGGTCAGTGGCTACTTTTCTTAGTTTGGTCTTAAACCCGTCGTACCATAATCTTATTTGCTACAACAAAGAATGATATTTTAGATAAAAGTGCACAAAGCTAGGTCCTGCGCAGAGCCTTAACCTCAACCCCATCAACAACTTTTGAATGGACTGTCTGGAACAAACCAGCCCTTATTGCCCAACATCAGCACCGGGGTTGTATGGGTAAATCTCTGCAGCCAGACTCTAAATATCTGGTTGCAAACCTGAAAATCAGAAGAGTGGAGGTTGCTTTTGCAATAGAATAAGACTCTCTTGGTCAACAATCACATGTGGGTGTAATTTTTGGTTGTCCACATACTTTTGGCCATGTAGTGTTCAAGAAAAGAGCTAAGGGACGTCAATCAAACAGAAAGCTTGCTTTTTTGGAAGTGAAAAGCAAACAGTTTTCTAATATTCAACACCTTTTTTTTCTGCTTTCTGAGTTCTTCCCTTAGATAACATTTGTTTTTTTGCAGCTATAAGTAGATTTTTTTTTTTTTTTCTTAGTGCCTTGCATTTCGGAACAAAGACTGTCCATCAAAAGTACATTCAGAAATCAGAAGGATGTATTAAGCTGCAGATGAAGTTTTTGAGTACTTTTGTCACTTTCCCAACATCTGTATCTTCTCAGAAACAGTTTGTAGTATTATGTTTTCTGCGTGTTTATAACCAGAACTTGAACCCGCTTCTGCTTCTCTCTCTCATTAATCTCCTACACTGCACACCCACATGGTTTGGGCAGGGCAGGACCGCCACAGTGCTTAGATATTGTGGTTTCTGTGTCCCGCTGAGAAAGTCACAGCACAGACTGGCCCTCACCGCTAACACACATTTCATAAAACGCACACACACTTCTGCAAAGTGTAAATATAGATCCTGACTCAACTTCTCCAGCCCACACACAGAGACATCAACACACACGCTGCTTGACCCAAACAAGGACTGTGCAGCCCACACTGACCCCTGGTGGTGAACTCTAGCAACTGCAAGTAATTATAGGAAAGCTTCATCATTGAGAGCTACCGTATCAATACTTCTTACATCGTGCTTTTTATTGAGAACATAAGAAAGAAATGTTAATAATTTATTACAAGGAAGTATTTGAAGGAATAATTTTTTTTCAGTTGTTGTTTTTACACCTCAAGCACTGGGGTTTGTGGCAACCTAAAACAATGAGGAAGCAGATATTCAAGGATCACCTGCATGTTATTCCTTGGTGACCCATCGTAGTTCGCTCTTGACGTTCTGCAGCTCTGATAGGTTAACAGCGGGTCCGGGCAGTTTCACAGCACCCGGCAACGCCTTCTTCTCCTCCGGTGTCTGAGCTGCAGCACAGGGCTGTTCTGGTGAATGAGCCTGTGAGAGAAAAAACACACAAACACAATTACACAGGGACACAGGAGTGCTATGAGTACAGTTAGTGACCGTGATGATAATAAAGTAGTAGCACATTTGAACTGTGCTTATATGTCACATTACCTCTATATTATTATTTTTCGTGCCTGTTAATGTCTCACCTCTTCTGTGTCTACTGTCTCTTCTCTCCTCTTGACAGGATGTCCCGCCCCTGGACGCAGAGCTCCCATCGGGATGTTCAAATTAGCCTGACGGACAGCAAATGAACAGCCAATGAGATCCTTCCAATACTTAAACAAATAAAGTTTCCCATCTCTGTGTGTCTGGACGTGTGTGTGTGTGTCTGTTTCCTCAAAACCTCTTGTTTTGAATATGACCACGACTTCCTGGTGATCTTCATATCCCTTAAAAGGGCAATGTGTGTTTATGAAAATTGGACACACACACACACACAGTCACACATACAGAGCTGAGAGATCTGCCTGCTAACTCGATGTTCTCCTGCTGCCTGCCCTGATGTCCCGTCACTTGAATTTGACGTGTTTTGCTTTGTAATGTATTGTATATATACTCATATTGTACAGCTGTACAGAGAGGGAGTGTGGTGTGTGTCACCGAGGGTGCTGGCTTTATTTTTTCCCTGGAGATTAAGGTTAAAAAACTGGACAGAAAGTTCTGAAAGACATCGCCTCATTCACAGCATGTTTGCTCACATTCGTGTCACTGTAAAGTTGCTGTGGCTGGGATTGTTTACTGTTTATGCTTAGTGTGTTGTTGGCAATCATCTTCTGACATTCCAACGGGCGTGCAACCAAAAATTTAGGGAACATGCTTATTGCTTTCTTGACAAGAGACGGAGTACTGATACCATCCTCACATCCATCTGAAGCTAGAGCCAGATTAGTTTCATTTAGAGCTTCGGTATGCCCTGTTAAAAGCTTTATAAACTTTAGTCTGCGGCTTTAAATCTCTTAAAACAAAATGTGTAAACTTTGAGCAAAGCCAGGCTAGGTTTTTCCTCTTAGGGTTTGGTTTTATTTATTCTCTCCTGGATGTAGCTGCACACTTAAAGGACCGTACCAGTTTATTTTTGACTTCTCACCACAAGTAGAGATCACCCTTATCTTCTACAAAACTTGTTGTTAAAATTGGACCATGTGCATACTTAAGTCACTGCCATTCATGTTGAAACAGGGTAAATAGGACATGTGAAAGTTGCTAGGTATAAGACCTTCAGCCTTCTTAAGAGAATGTCTGTGTTTACTTGGTCAAAAATGGCTGAGCGAGAGAGAGAGAGAGGAGCTGAAAGTTATTACGCCAGGAAAAATATGTTCCTTACAAGTGCTGCTTCCTGGCTTAAATATTAAAGAAGGATCGTGACACAGACGTTCTTTTTAACTAATGTTACACGTTTCCAGCTACTTTCTGTAACGTTTAGTGAATATGGACAAAATGTAAACAAAAAGCATGTCTCATAGATAAAGATATTTTGGGAAAAATGGGTGGTGTTTATGTAACCTATGTGGCTAATGTTGACAAAAGATAATGACATGAAGTAACACTGGTATGGTCCTGTAACAGTCTTTGGAATGGTATTGATCTTTTTATGAAAGAGAATAAGCGTAGGCTATTTCTGAAAATGTACAAGAAAAAATCTTCCTTTAACTCTACTTGAACTTAATTTAAAGTAAAACCAAACACACACTGAAAAAGCCCCTAAATTTCCATGTGAGCCTCCCTGCATTACTGAAGGGCTTTACACACACAGTGTGTTTGCAAGTTTTACTCAGTTCTCTAAACACGCAGACCTGAAAAAAGAAGTTAAATGATAATTCAGTTTAAATGCAGAGTGGAGAGGTTGAAAAATGATGATGATAATGTAACTAAAAATGTGTGCAGACTCGATGTTTACTGTGTTGGATAAATTTAGCTGCCAGTGGATGGAAACTGTTAGATGGAGTGAGAAAAATCATTTTTCAAATGTCTTGAGCACAGCTGTTGTGTCAAGTATATTTGATTATTCTCCTAAATCTTCTTCACTCAGCTTATACAACGCATGTCCAGTGTCGTGTAGCCAAACATCTGCACTGAGGGCTTGAATATTTACTTACTTATCATCTTTATGGTTTTCATTAATAATGCAAACTAGTTATTAAATTCTGCTCCCCTACTTTTAAAGCAATATTTTTTTTAGCAATATATTTGACCTTTTATGTTTGCTGTTTGGAGCTATAGAAGGACAGTACTGACAATTAATCTGAAAGGAGACAGAGTGAGACTGGCTGAGTGTAAACTTGCTGAGAGTAACTGATGTGAGCATGAAGGGAACGCACAGATAAGAATGGAAAACAAAAACTTTCAGGCCAGCAGGGTAGTGAGGAAAAACTGGGCTTTCAACCCGTCACTCGATTTGTCCATAATTACTTTTTGGCTGAGATGTGTGACAGCCAGCACTGACCCAATACCTTTGATCATTACTTTTATTGGTGTTGTAAATGCGTTGACTGTAAGAGCCATTATTGCTGTGACCCAGTACTGTTTGGTGGTTGTTTTCCATTTTGTAGTTGGGCATAAAGTGTTGAAGGGGTTATAAGAGTCATTAACCTCTGAGGTCAGAAGAGAAGTAAGTTAAATTGTTCTGTACAGTTTGTTTGTTAAAGGTTCATGCTGAAGTTTGTGCAATATTTAGTTCTTTAACCACAAGTTAGAAGTAATTTAAATCACTCTCAACTATTCTGAAAAGAAGAGCAACAGTTTTTGAATAGGTTCTCCACCTTCCAGGCATCCTATGTTTTCCAATCATTTCTTGAAAAATGTGTTGTTTATTTAGTAGTTTTAGGGTTTGCTCACTATTATAACAACCTAAACCTGTACTACTACCTGTTAGTATGAGTGCTAACGTGTGCTACTCTGCCCTTCAACGGCAAAATGCTTGAATTACACATTCGGTCAAAACAGAGGTAAGATTACAATCTGATTTTTTGACATTTATCTCAGCTGAAGAAACATTGTTATTACATAGAAGTGTATCATTTCATTTCTTTACATAAACAGACTTTGCCTCCTCTGCTTTTATTTGGGTCAAAGTCACAATTGCTGCATGGTGCACTTGGTGGTGCCAGTAAAAGACACTGACAGTGTGAATGGGATAATTTACATTTAAATATTGTTAAATATTAGCATATTATATATATTCTTAATTTTAGTTACATTAAATGTGATAAGGGAGGATTTACATTACTTGAAACAAAAGAATATGGAAGTCAACTAACAACTAACAAACATATGGGATGCTTTTATAAATGTTGAAAGATAAAACAAAACAACTAGCCTGCTAACGTGAAAGTTTGAAGTTCTTTTTAATGTAAATGGATGTTTTTTTTATTATGTAAAGCTATGCTGCTGTTCTTGTTTGTGATTAACATTGAACTGATGATGATGATGATGATGAACTGAAGAACCTCATGTTTGTACTGCACTGGTGTTAAAAAACTGCTCTGTCCAGATGCCTCTCCCATGGTTAGACGTGACAATGAGCACAACAGAGGAAACCCTCTCTGACACGCGCTGACAAAGCCATTACAACACAAACACACACTCACATAAACACAAACACACAGAGACACACAGTGATGCAGACAACTCCTCATCTTTTTCCTCGCTACAACTCTGCACTAACAAAGCCTTGATACTGTATATGCACAGTCTAAACTCTGTATTTGCCTTTGCCAATAAATACTTAAATGTGGAAAATCTTTCTGCCGAGCAGGAATTATTATGCAGGTTGACGCTTTTACTTTGTTTATAGCTTTCTGGGTAGAAATCAAATCTGCAGTGCAACCACAACACTTTAACACAATGTTTTTACCAGAGAAGTTTCATGCAAGACAAACATTAAACTTTATTTTGCACACAAATTGAAATCTTTTACCTGAAGGGCCTTAACGTTGGACGAAGGCTTGGACATAATCCCCCCGGTGAGTCCACTGACCTGGAGAAGACACAGATCACAGACATTCAACTGTGTGTATTTGTGTGTGTGTGTGTGCATGTTGGGGGCACTGGGACTCTGTTTCTGTGGTTTTCAAGGCCTGGGATAGCATTTCAGTTGCTTAGCGACTCACACAGAGAGAGGCAGGTAGAGGAACTGTTCTCTGAATCATTCATGAGAGGGAGACAGAGAGACAGCGGGGAATATCAAAATAAAAGTACAACAGTGCCTTAATTTCAGCAAAGTGCATGAGCAAGAACATTGACCATTAGCACTGGTTTAGTCCTTTTTTATTGGAGCTGTTGAAAAATGTCTCACCTGTCCTCTACAGAAAGGACATTCAGACAACTAAATGTAACAGCAAAATTGTTTTAAAGAAAACACCACTAGAGTTTAATTTCTTTAATCAACAAAATGAGGAAATGTAAAGTGATATATTGTTCAAGTCTCAGAATGTTAACATTGAACTCATTAATAAAATATTCACTCTGCCGTATATTTGATCTGGCAGCAAAATTATTTTTCTCCACAAAACAAATGGGAACAAACACTTTATTTCATTTAACTCAATTTACTAAACTAAGCAGTCATTTTAATTTCAGACAGATTATTTATCATCACCTGTACCATCCCCATCTGACAGGCAAAGTAAAAAATTTTTGGTATTTCATACCTCTGTGTTTTAACGTGAATGTGACCATCAAGTGCATATTTAGGACCATTTCTCACAAGATTCTCATAAATTAAGTCAGTGATAGACATTAAAAAGTCAGCCAGAGACCATCTTGTTGAGCTAACATTAGCAAGCTAGTAACAGCTTAAAAAAGCAAACAAACAAAAAAAAATCAGCCTGCCCAGTTATTATAATGGTGAAAATAACTTTTGGATTCTTGAAATGAAATGACTTCTTCTTAATTTTTTTAGCCGTTATCTGAAACCGAGGATCCATTGTTTGAAGAACTTTATGTGCTACATCAAAGAGCTTGACAGGTGCAGCAGCAGAAACTAAAAGGAACGGGTTGGATATAGGGCATGATTTTATCCACCTTTGTATGAATTTAAGGACCAGTTGTGGAAAAAATTACATAAAAATTTGGGTGGTAAAGATGCTGTAACGAAGGTGATTATTAACAGTAAATAGTCTGTTTCTGCTGAGGATATCCCTCTGTAATAAAATAACATCCTATAAAATTAAAAAATCTGAAAATTAACAATGCTGCCAGAAATACCTGCTAGAAACTGCTATTAGAGACAAAATGATTGGGATTGAATTTTCTGTACATTACATAAATTGTCTCCCTCTTCCTCATTTTATCTCAACCTGTTGTCTGTTATTTTCTACTTCCTCTGTGCCTTTTGCTGTTTTGCACCACTGACTCAAGTGCTTTGGATCTGTAGAAGTTTCCATGGCCTATTTATCTTATCTATGAGTGGCTTAGAGCAGAGGACCAAAGAAACTGAGTGAGTTGCAGGACGAGCCACTGCTGCTGCTGCTGCTGCTGCCTTCGATGGCAGCGCTCACTCACTGATCGTTTCCAGGGTGCTGTTTGTGCAACAACATACAGTACGAGCTTTGCTGTCCTTGCCATGAGACAAATGCCTGGACACCCCAAAATAGGCAACACAACCACAGACACACACACACACACAAACATGCTCCTGCTTACACTGGGGAGATGATATTTATGTTGGCCTTAAGTGGCAGCTGCTGCCTGACGCCACCCTGCAAAGCCTGACGAGCCCTTTCACTTTCCCACACTCTCTCTCTCTTACACACACATGCTCATGACCACAGGTATGATTTTTATTATTCTTCAGAATTTAAATTTTTCAAATCTGACAGCCTCTGAAATACTGACAGCCTCTGAAACGCTCTGACACCTAACAAAAAGACTCTGAGGTACAGCATGTGTGAGTGCATGTGCAGGTTTTAACTGTACCTCAGGAATGTCAACAAAAGGGCATGTTTAGAGAACTGCAGCTGCAATGACTTTGTAAAAACATATGATTTTGTTTTGTAGTAATGATAAGGCTGGAGGTAGGTTGATTTTACTGTGGCTTTATGGATGGCAATGTCAGTTTGTTGGTCTGCTCATCATTTCAGTCCAGGCGGAAAAATCCCGTAAGCTCCTGGAAGGATAATCATTGAATTCTGTCCAGACGTTCATGGATCTCAGAAATAGCCCACCGACTTTTGTGGTCCCCTGATCTTAACTCTGGCGCCCCTTGAGTTTGATTTTTTTTTTTTTTTTCTCTGAGTAAACTATCTTGACTTAACCATTTTCTAGCACTCTAATTGGGTTAGCATTTCAACTTGGTTAAGAGGAGAGCTATTATGCTTTTCTGTCTTTTCTGACCTATAAATGTTGTCATAATGTTGGATACTCATGTTAAACGATGCCAAAGTGTCACATAATGAGGTTCATACATATGGAAGTGAGCCCTGCAGGCTGTTTCAATCAGCCCTGTATGCTGTGTTGT
>JAQFJA010000013.1:4405849-4418471 GCA_029874485.1 Naso brachycentron | reverse complement strand
ATTCTATGGGGACCATTAAATGTCTATAAATTTTGATGGCAATCTTTTCACATGTTTGTTGAGATATTTTAATATGGATCAAAAGTCCATTATTGCCATGCAAACAGACAGAAGCAGAGAAAATCCAAACTAATGCAAAGAAACTCATCTGAGATGTTAAACAGCAAGAATTTAAAAAAAGGCACAAGTGATCGTGATGATTCTGTGTGTTCGCAATGCTGAACAATAGCGTCGTGGTAGATGTGCCCACTTGATGAATGGGTATTTTGAGCAGCACAGGAAGTCACTTCTATATAAGGACTTTGTGGCCGACGCCCCAAACCCTAATGAGCACATGTAGGCAGAGTTCTCACCGCAATCAGGGGAGGCTGAAGACCAACCAGGACCTGTGGGGTCACCGTCATCACCATCTCTCTCCCTTCAAAGAAACTATCGACGCATTCTGACAAAAACACTGATGTGTTTCTACAGGCAGTGATCTCATCATCATCATCATCAGATTAATCGATCATAATCAGTGTCCTGAGCGTGTGTGTGTGTGTGTCTAATTTTGTTCTGGTCCACTGACTGTCTGATCTGATGAATGTTTCCAGCAGAACACCCTGCTGTTCTGTACATGAGATTGGACACTCATGGAAAGCACACACACACACGCACACACACACACACACACTCACACACACACATTATTCACATATATGCTGCTAACAAGGTCTGCTGCCTTTAAATGGTGCAGCGTAACATGCACAGATAATGTTCTGTTTTAGTCCATGATTTTATTTAATGATCTCTGTTGATCACGGGAGAGCCTGGTTCCTTCTGTCCAAGAGGGAGGGAGGAGAGGAGGAGTGTTGGGGGAGAGGAGGAGTGAGGAGGGAGGGAGGGAGGAACAGTTTGAAGGGCCAGGGTGAAGTTAGAGTAGCCACAGACAGACAGATAGCAACAGAGAGAGACAGACAGAGTGTGAAAGTGAATAAAAGCTTTGCTTAAACTGGGAGGGAGACCAGAAGATAGAGAGGATATGTTTAACTTCAGGAGGATGTTATTCTAACTTTTTGGATTTAATTTTGTCCCTAAATTAAATTTTTTTTAATCAGATTTTTTTCTACCTTTCTCTCATTTTTTCCCCTAAATTTATCTACGTAGTGCAACGTTGCCTTAGAGGTGCATTTTTTGAGTGTATGTGTGTGTGATATAGTGCAGTAGGTCATGGAACTGGAGCGTTTAGGTGGTGGTGGGATCAAACCTGAGAGGGGCAACACTCGTCTTTACAGGATAGCACTGGCCATGTGCATGTGTCTCTCTGCCGCACTGCTGCTTGCACTCATACTGGGTAAGTCACACACACACACACACACACATACACACAACAAAATACACATTTTTCCTCAACCTGCATTATAATTTGCCTGGAATTCAGTGGAAACGTATCGTACAGTATGCGTGCTGTCCTCAGATTATAGTACATGCAGACTGTAAATAACACACACATGCACTCTGGTGGGAGCAAAGGTCTTTGTGGAGGGCTCACGGGAAACTTGTGTCAACCTATTTTTGGTTCATATAAGGTTTCATACACACCCACATGCACATGTAGAAGCTCTCTGTAAAGCACTGTAGAAGCCAACGTGAACCATGAGAAGAGAGAAAAGTATGTGTGTGTGTGTGTGTTTTGACACTTTGTGGGTATTATTTCCTCCAAAATGTGACATTAATTAGCAGGGAACTGGTTGGCAGAGTAATAAGGAGGGTGTGTGTTTGTTTACATAGATGGCAGCGCTCATTATTTGCCACTGTTGTTTTTAAAAACTTGTTCTCGGACTAAGAACAAGTGATGTGCACCCCAAAGCAGACAAAAATATGAAGATTTCACAGATGAAATGAGCTAAAGATAAGAGAAAATCTTACAATACTTTGACATCATGACACTTTTTAACAACAATTTTGCCCGAGACATAAAATGCAGTAAGACAACATAAAAAAAAGGTGTAAAAAAACAATTTCAAACATAGGTAAACAGTGAAAGGGATCAGAATTTACAGATTTAACCATCAAGTTTGATAACAAGTCTAGCTCTTGACAGCTCTTTTTTATTATTATTTAAATTGTTACATCTTATTTTGGTTTATTTGTAAAAAACTGAGGTGTAAATTTGACGTTCTGTGATTTTATAGGGAGTCACTGTGTCTGGGCGAGGAAAAGTCCAGCACAGCCTCCTGCAGAATGAACTTGTCATCTTTACATTTTAGTGTTTCTTCAGATTAAACAAACAAGATGCAAATTAGTGAGTTTTAAAAGTGCAGGTTGTTGTGGATTATTTTTCCTTCAGAGAAATTAGTAAAAAAAAAAAACTTTGTCTTTGTGATGATTTAATTAAGTGAAAAAGAAATTTATATTCAGAGTGTACCGAAATTGATCACTCACTGGCCAAAGGATCAGAGCCTGTGCGCACAGAGAATGTGCACCGTCTGAGCCCAGACAAGATAAAAACACCTTTTTATGAGCCATGAAGAAAATGAAAGCATTTTACTAATAACCTAACTGCTAATAACCGCTGTCCTTGTCTAAATCATTCTTACCTCCACCCTTGAGGGAGATTCTTCTCCTGCTGAGAGATAAACTCCCTGCAGGCAGAAGATCTCTTTAAAGAAACATTAATTAGTTAGTGCTCTAAGTTACAGGGTGAACTCAGATTATTGTTGCTTGGGTGCAAAGAATGATTCAACCATATGTGCTAATGTGGCGTATATAAAGATTACACAGAAGTGTCAAATATATCATATGAGTATACTAAAAATAAGGTGATGCATACTGAATAATGACTAATGTTCCATCACAATGGTAAACTGACTTTTACAGCATATATCCCCAGAATGTCAAAATATTCCTTGAACCCTCTTAGAATTAGCGTGGCATCGATGTAACGCTGGGATATGTTTTACAAAATACTGAATAACTTTTGAAATGTTTAAGTTTCAGCGTTCCGAGGCACTTTGAATGGTGCCTGTGCAACATTCAGGGATGATTTTAGGTCTAAGACAATCAGTGATGTACTGTTTCACACTTTGTTTACTTTCAGAGTAGATATTGAATGAAGTGTAAAGACAGCACCAAAATGTATATGTTGTCACACTGTCTACTAAATAACGCTCAGGATAATATGCAAATAACTGGCTTACTCACTCAATGAGAGAAAGGTGAATTTGCACCAAACTTCACTTCAAACACCTGAATACAACTTTCCACACTGAAAAAACAAAAATTTTCTGATTGATCATAAAGTTAACCAACACAACACGTTTTTTTCATTGAGTCTTTATTAGGCAAATATGGTATGCTCACCAGATTGTGATTTTCATTGCACTGACATGAAAGAGTAGATTCCCCTGTATCATATGATGTATAATATTTGATATTTAGTGAATGAATAAGCTCAGGACTGGCAAAAATATGAAACTATGTCCATGCGTTTCTCTGTCTATGTAGGTCTGAGAAGGTTCAGAGTCTGACTTCATGTTTCAGTAGCTTCAGGAGTTGTGAGGATGGTCACAGTCGGGAGGGTTTGTGCGTGTGTGCCTGGGGTGGCTTAGGCATTGTTTTTGTCTAATTGAAAGAGGCCAACATTCTTGTGGTAGTATTGAAGTGTGGTCATGTTCTGCTCCTATGTGGGCGGCACCACACACCCACTCTAATGGAAACCCTTCTTTGGTCTCCAGCCATGCGAATGACCAGACACAGGAATGCAAAGTGAATGTGATGTTTTTGACTTTTCATTTTTAATGAGTTCAGAGAGTTTTCCTCCCAAATGTGTGTTTACGTACATGTGGGTTTGTGTTGGAGGCCTGTTTGCTGTCTCAGTAATGAACATGAGGTTGGTACTGGCAGTGACACTGGAGCCTCAGACATCTGTGTGTGTATGAACCCCTGTGTGTGAGTTTCTGACAGGGCGGTCAGAGGGGGGTTGAGGTTGTTCCAGGCCAAGCGGGTCATGCAGGGTTGAAGTTATGAATTGGTAAATGTCTACTACAAATGACCACAGCATTAAGCAACACTCACAAGCAGCTCTAACTACACAAGACCAGTCACCAGTCAGAGGTCAGACCTGCAGTGAGCTCCGTAACGCTTCACTCATCCATTCACAATGGGGATTTGCTGGCTAAATCTGGCAGCTCACTTCATGAGCCTGTGCTGCCTCAGTACGCCTTCAGAGCCACATAATATAGCAGTGGTTTCTGAAAAGAGGCTAGAAAAGTTCACCTTCTAGGAAGGGAAGTGAATAGGTAAACCTGTGGTCACATTGCGAGTAGCCTAAACAATGGGTGGCTCCTTTCTGCCTTCTTGTGGCTCTGATTGCTCTCACTAAAATCATGTAAAGTAACTACAACTGGCAGTTAAGTTGAAGTGAAAATCCTGGTGTATTTTTTTCTTGAGATTTGCTTGAGATCCAAGCTTCTTTCTAAATGTGGGGTATTGAATGATCACACAGCTAAAAGTTTTGTGGAGTTTGCAGGTGGTGACTTTTTTGGTGCAGGCAGGCATGAGGTTAAAAATTAAATCTACATAATGTTTACTCTGTTAGCGCAGCTCTCCAGCTGTATCAACTGCGCTTTGGTCTGTATTTGTCTCGCCTGATGAAAAGCGAGTGTTGGAATATCATTCTGAGTTAAATGACAGTAAGATGAGCTGTCACTTTCTCTCTGTACTTTAGTCATGATAGCATCTCAAGGCTTTTATCAGCAGTGTTGGCTCACTTGTTAAAGATATCACTTTGGCAGAGAAAGGAGGAAGCATTTGGCAACATTTCTTTGGTGATATGTGATTTGTAAATCTGTACAAGTTTCCCTGGTTTCTCCGCTCTTAAACACTTCTGGTCATTTATTTATCTTGTGAATGAGTGCTCAAAAACAACATGGGATTGCTTAGCAAAGCAGTTGACATCTCAACGGTAAAATCCAGAAGAACATGCTTTCAACCTAAACACTGTACAACGTTATAAAAAGTTGATATCAGTTGTCAAGTTTCATCCTCATCTCTTTAATTTTGCCCCAGTCTCTCAAAAGTCTCATCAGGAAGAGTTCTGCCTGAGCCCAGAATGCATTGAAGCAGGTGAGGCAACATCTGTTATGCACAGTTGCTCTAAGCTTCCACTGTTTTACCTGTAACTTAAGTATCTGATGCTCAAAGGTTGTAATTTGGACTGATTAGGTGATGTTTTTACGTTTTCTCCTTCCACCAGCGGGGTCTATTCTGAGTAAAATGGATCAGTCCATTAACCCCTGTGACGACTTCTACAGTTTCGCCTGTGGCGGTTGGTTAAAGGAGAACCCGATCCCCGAAGATTCCTCCTCGTACGGCATCTACCCCTGGCTGCGGCAGCAAGTAGACGTGCGACTCAAAGGTTTGTTTACACACAAGTTTCCTTTCAACACCTGAGCTTACGCTTGACTCAGAAAGACATAAAATGTTCTATCAAAAGAAAGGAAGAGCTTTCTTGCTCCACACATGGAAAGACATGGCAAAGAAGTGAACTTGTTTGCAACAGGAATTTTTAATAGATGCAATAAACAAGGTTAAAAGTGCTCTTTATTTGACTTTTTCTTTACGGACTTTGACAAAGTACTCCACTGATGTATCATAGCACTCTTACAACACTGACATTCTCAGAATGGATAGTTAGACAACTAAATGATCACAACAGATGCAGCAGAACCAGAGATATCATCTTTTATTGCCCTGATTCTTCTTCCCTGTCAAACTGACCATCTAGGTTATCCACATTGTGAGTATTTTTTGCTAGTAGTGGCTAATATAGCCCAAAGCAGCCAGCCTGTATTCAACTTCAAAAGTACTTTTCAAATAAAGTTAATTGCTGTTTTCTTTTTCTCTGTCAGAGTTACTAGAAGCTCCTTTGGACGCTGATGAACTAGAGGCAGTGACCAAAGCCAAGATCCTCTACCGCTCCTGTATGAACGAGAGTGAGTCTAACACACAAACACAAAGTTGGCTTTGTCACTTAAGAGGACATTGATTTGGCAGACATTCATTCTGTGTAGACTTAGCCACACCCAACTCACCCAACTCTTACTTAACCCCAAGTGGGAGTTGAGTCCCCATAATGTGACTTTTTTGGCTCAGGATTGTGAGTCATACAACCAAACAAAGATCCACACAAGCATTTTTACAGCATTTTTGAGAGCTGTTGTTTACAAAAGCCTTCCCTAGCCCCTAGCCTAGCCGTTGTACATACCTGACCCCAAAAAACAACCAAACTTAAATCTGAACCTAACCCTAAACCAAATCTTTACACTCAAACAACTCTTTGCATGAGTGAAGGCCAGCCAGAATGCAAAATGTCCTCACAATTCAAGTGTCCCAAAACAGGTCCTCACAAGACGCTGTAAGCCAAGAGCACACACAATGACACAGTAATAATATAAAATAGGACAAGATAAGCTAATTGCAGAAGAAAAAGCAATAAGATATTTCAGGTAAATAAAGACAAAAGAGTATTTAAACACAAAAGTGACAAAATAACACTAGAAAACAATAAAATCAATCAAACAAAATACTGCGCGGAAATACAGTTTATTGATGTTTCTATGTGCTGTACAGCTATACTGGAGCAAAAGGACTCCAAACCAATGCTGAAAACACTCAGACAGCCTGAGTTTCGGTGGCCTATTGTTGGTGATGGGCTCGGTGGGGAGTATCAGTGGTCGGCCAGTCAGTGGAACCTCCTGAGAACCGTGGCAGAGATGAGGAACCAACACAGTAAGAGCGTCCTGATTCGCTTGTATGTCTCCCCTGATGACAAAAACTCCTCACACTACATCATCAAGGTCAGACATCCACAATTATTTCTGTTATTACTGTTTGTGCATGCCTGTTTTTCACATTGTCACATTCCGCAAAGGAACAATTGCCAAAGTTTTAGGTCATTCTGTGTAATATGTCCACAATTTATGGCTAAAAGATGCAAAACCATGAGTGTGGACATGTAGGAAGATAAAAGTTTAGTGTCTCAGTCAGTCGCACTTTTCTGTTTTTTACTGATGTAGCAAAAGTTACAAGATAAACAGGCCCATAAACCAGCAGAGAATAACCTGAGCTCTCTCCTTATGTAGCTCGATCAGGCGTCCTTGTCTCTGCCCTCGAGGGAAGACTACATCACCAACACTTCCTCTGCACAGGCGGTGAGCTTCTGCCTCATCTTTCACCCCTTTTTACCTGTCATCTAAAAACTCCTCTTCCTGCAGTCCCTATTTCCTCCCTGCTTGAGTGATTAATTACAGCAGAAGAGAACTTCAGCTACTTGAAATCTCAACTGTTAATGTTGGGTTTTATATCAATGGCTTAGAATTATAACAATAGCTTCTTTCCAGACGCAACAATTTCACAAATGCAAGAAATTAATTGTAGGAGAAGCAGCTAATACTGATTGCCCCACTAATAGCCGCCTCATCAGGCCAGAATAACAAACTGCATCGAGTGTGCAGTGACTAATTTTAATAACAGGAACTAATAATAATGACTAATAACAGGAAAAACTGTCTTCCTCTCATACAGTATATAAAAAGCTCCACATTAAGTCATAAGAAAAAGCTCTATTTTAGTTTGCTAATGGGAGGTTTAAGGACTCCTAATTTGTGTTTAGACTTCATGTAACAGCATGACTAACACTCTATAATTACTCTTGAAAAATGTTATTTTAAACATACAGTTTTCAAATGATCAATAATTCTGTTAACAAAAGTATGAGTGATAAGTGATCGTAGGTAATCACTAGGTTGATACTTCTGATCTTATCTACAATAATGACAATTTATGTAATTTTTATTTTCTGTTAATTGTTGTGTTTTGTATAGTTATTAGTGTTGATAGAGGAAGTATTGAGATCCTCACTTACAGTCAATAAAAGTACTAATGCCACACTGTTAAAATACTTAATTACACGTAAAAGTCCTGCAATAATTAGGTTTACTAAAGTAAAAATACTAAAGTATTATAAGGCAAACTGTGCTTGAAGTATTAAAAGAAGTATTCAGTACAGAAAAATGTCTCCTGTGACTTTTGCAGCAGTAAGCAATTGTTAAAATGTTTTCTTATATATTTCATATGTTTTGAATACAGACATCTTTGAGAAATTTGTAAGATAACTAGTGTTGTCTAATAAATGAGTAGAAGAAGAACGTGGCATGAAAAGAAAAGACTCAAAGTGCAAATACCTTAAATTTGGACTTAAGTAAATGCATTTGTTAAATCATACCATTGTGTGTTTGGTTTTTTTTGTTTTGTCTTGTATAATTTTGTACAGTATGTATATTTATAAGTCCATTTGGGAGCAAGTGGTTGAAGATCAAAAAACATTATTCTTTTTTTCCTCTCCCTCCTTCCCTCTCTCTCTCTCTCTCTCTCTCTCTCTCTCTCTCTCTCTCTCTCTTTCTCCAGTATCGTGCCGCCTTGCTGAGTTTGATGGTAGATATCGCCGTCATGCTGGGCGCTCCAGAGAAAGCAGCCTTGACCCAGATGGAAAAGGCCCTCGCCTTCGAGACCAAACTGGCTCATGTAAAGATGTCATGTCAGATAAAAATAATCTCATGTAATGTATGGAGATGATTTGAAGCCTCGGTGGCTCTGGGGCTACTTAAAACCCAGTATTATTAACTGTGAAATATCAAACAGGTTCATCAAATACACAAGCATTATGAAGGAAAATTATCTTACTATTGAATTTATGATCAGTCATGTTTGTATGATGTTGCTAATTGTGTCTGCAGATCCTGATTCCCTATGAAAACCGCACCAGTGAGAGCATGTACAACAAATTTACACTGTCTCGCCTGCAGCGCTTCATACCACAGGTACTTTAAATACATACAAACACATGAAAGACAACCAGATCTCTTAATGTCTTCCAGTGTTTCTTAAAAACACTGTGGTTTCTTTTTCATATTTTTTTTAATGAGTTAGCATGTAAGACAAGCAGCCAGAAGTCTTTATTCCACAAACACAAACCCTCTAGACATGCCTACAGTTCTTCCTCCATGTGCTGAATATGTAAAATATCTTTTACAGTGTATGTCAGTTCTGAACTGAAATGAACACAATTTAAAGAAGTGACATTAACTTTATTAGATACTGATTGCAAAGAATTTAAAGTGGTTTACTTTCACTGCACATTTAAAGGAACTTAAAACAAACCTCCGTGAAGCTAAATGCTAATGTCAGGATGCTAACATGGTGACGCTGACAATGCCAACATGCTCACATTCTCAAGTATCTATTAGCGTGATAATATTTGTTGATTATCATTAAAACCTAAATACAGCTGCGGCTGATGGGAATGTCATTTTTTTTAAACAAAATGTGAGTCATGAAGCAAAGTGAAGGTTTGGCCTGATGATGGCACCAGAGGGGAATTCAATGAACTTTCAGATTTGTGTAATTTAATACTTATATCCCAATTTCACAGCAATTCATTTAATATTTGTTAAAATATTACACTCCAAACCGCATGTACTGCATGTGTCATCAACCTCAATAAGGCACTAGAGGAAAACTCCAAAGATTACTAAAGTCAGTAGTACTCAACCTCTCAGGATCACGAATGTCGCTCATTTTCTTGGTAATCCACAGAGTTGTTGTTCAGATAGTTTGGTTTGGACAAAAGTTGAAAAATCTGCTTTGCTGCAAGCATGATTTTATTTAAAAAAAAAGAGAAATTTGTTTAAAAGTGAAAGTTATTATCCTCTTATCCAATGATTGTCGACACAAAATTAGAAATAAGTTGATAATATGGCTTAAATGAATAAAGAGTGTCATTGAGTACAGATTAGGGGTTAATAACTCCACTTAATCTACTTAGTGCCCTGTGGTTTGAATACTGTTTTAAAGGCTTAATGATAATAAGATTAAAATTGAGGTGAAGAAGATGATCACACTTAAAGATAATAGTTGCCTAAAAATGCACAAAAATAGTGTTTTATTCCTCCATGTTAGGTTTTTACTTTACGCTCTGTGTTCCTCTGTGTTGCAGTTTGATTGGCTGGGTTTTGTAAAAGCTGTCGTGGAGTCAAAAGTCGAGCCGGTTCGGTTCATCTCTTCCTCTGAGCCTGTCATCGTCCGAGTGCCGCAGTACTTCAAGGAACTTTTCAAACTCATTAACAACACAGATCCCAGGTACACACACACACACACACACACACACACACGAACATAGACAGGAAACACACAGACTGATGAGCACACACTGGGGCTCGAGGCCTCCTGCCTTTCATTATAAGCATATTATAATGTACAATGAGATTACACATAGGCAATTAATTAATGTCCCTCCTCTCTCGATCTCTCCTTCTCTCTCCAGGACTGTAGCGAACTATGTGCAGTGGAGGACAGTTTTCTCCAGGATCACCACTCTGAGCCGGCGTTTCCTGTACAGATACCTGGACTATGCTCGGGTCGGTACAGAACAAATCTGCCATAATCCAGGCCCGTAGTTTGTCTGTTTTAATTTCATAGATTACCTGAAGAATTAAATGCTCATTAACACGCTGATAAAAAGCACAGCAATAAAAGCTCAAAAGAGAGAGTTTTTATCTTCCTTCATTTAAAGTTGACATGTTGCAGATGGTTTGTATATGTATGGAAAGAGTTTGGCTGTGAAACAGTGAAATTTGTTTTAAATTACATTCTGTAACTGTGAACAGGAACCAGCTGTGAGGACTTAAGCTGCCCACATTTGAGGCTTACTGTAACTCTTATTTAACTTTCACAATTCAAGACAAAAGTTTTTATTTAATTCTAAATTCCTACCAGTTTATTAAAAAGCTATAAAAATGTCCCAGAATGAAAGTAATCCATGTCCTGCTTTGAGCATTTCCTAATGAAACACAGATGGCTTGTTTGAAGCTGTAAACACTAAATTGTTTGTGCTACCAAGAGATTTTCTGACGATACTGTTTTTTTCAAATAGTGTACAAGCAATCGACATATTGCTGAGAACGGGATTTTACACCCTAGAAAAGTTTGTTTTGTATTTTATGAACTAATTACTGCAAAAAAATTTAACCTTTCTAATTAATTTAATTTGCCTTTTAGGTCATAATTTAATAAAGGATTCGATATTTTCTTCCAGATTTTCATTCAGTAAAGTGTAAACAGGGCTTTAAAGCATCATTCAGATCTTTGTGCCCGTGAATAAAGTTTACATAAAATGGACAAAATTAACAATAAAAGTCTATGTGACTTAAAGAAGCCTAAATTTGAGATGAGATTTCAAAACGTCTTTTACATATTAGGTGTTTATTTTTTGTCACATATGTTTACAATTATAATTTTATATATGTTTTTATAATATTATTATAAATATAGTTTGATTATATCATAAGAATAATTTACAACTCGGCTTTAGACTCATATTCGCACTGTATTCACATCCAAAAATGTGATGTTGATTACTACTTTATTTATTTTTAAGACCTTTAAGGAACTCCAAATGAATTTTATCGCATGCCTAAATACAAATGATGATTTATGAGAGCATCTCTAACAGTGTAAGTGGATACAATATGGAGGAAATGTCACCTTGCACGTCTGTCTCTCACACCCCCACCAGGTAACCACGGGAACCACCTCTCTGACCCCCCGCTGGGATAAGTGTGTTAACTATGTCGAGAACTCGCTTGTTTATGCCACCGGGCGCCTCTTTGTCAACACACACTTCCAGGAGGACAAGAAACATATGGTGGGTGTGTTTTATGAGCGTCTTCTAGACTTCATGACATCATTTCCTAAATCATTGGTCAACTGTTTCATTTTTGGGAATGTGTAGTCAAGGAACAGATGGGTGTGTTCAGTGTATTTCATCTGTGTGTCACCTGGAGATGAATTTCAGACATATAATTTTGTGCCATGTGCGTCAGTGCGGGTGTGTGTGACGCTGAGTGCTTTGTTTTTCTGTAAATGGCCTCACTGTGTGTGGACACGCATATGAGAGTGTGCACGCATATGAGATACATAGATAGATTGACACAGGTCATCTAAATGCAATATTACAAAACATACTGATAATCTTTTGCAGTTTGTGTTTGATAATCACTGGCCATGAAAAATACCAGATAATGAAACAAAAGCATAAGAAACTCTCCAGAAAGGAGCGATACAAGACGACAAATGTATTTCTATCAACTCTAAACTGTCTGTATGCATTATACATATCAATTTGATGTCCTTGAGTACCTTCTCCGACAAAATAAGTTGTTGCTGGATGTTGTTATCATTCCTAAAATAATGATTTTGGTGTTTAGAAGACAAAAACTCGGCCTGCGCCAACCAGCAAACTGATCCATCTGTGTTACTTCTACATTAATTTTTACAGCGAGTGTCAGTTTAGGTGTATCCCCTCCTCTGTCCTCTCCTAATTAACGTAAATGTGTGTCCGTCAGATGGAGGAGCTGATCTCAGGCGTCCGTTGGGCTTTCATTGACATGCTGGAGAAGGAGAACGAATGGATGGATCAACCAACGAAGAAGAGAGCCATCGAGAAGGTAAGAACTTCTGTCACCTTCATCACTACATCCCTATGTTTCTTTGTACACTCTTACTCTCAGGTCTGTGTTGTCTT
>JAQFJA010000013.1:4304201-4317315 GCA_029874485.1 Naso brachycentron | reverse complement strand
CTTTGTCATCTGACCTTAATTACTTTGCTCAAGGCAACTGTGTAAGTACTTCCATATAGATCTGATTATCTGTGCTTTGCACATGTAAACTCGTGAAAAGATAATGAGAAAACGATTCTGTAGACTCATTATCTTGGAACTGACCTTGTTTAAAGTCACTTGCTATGTTTAAATTCATGTAGCATGCTGCTCTTTACCTGGTTACCCAAATGACCTTCTTTGTGTTGATGTGTGCAAACATCGTAACCTCACTAAGATGATCTTCTTTAGTTTGAATTGCTGCAGTTCCCCCAAACTGAACAGGTTGGTGTGACAATGAAAAATCTTACTCCTTTCAGATGCCATCTGTGCACACACAGTCACAGAGTTATGAGTTCTCTTTTTTTTAATTTTCAACAGAAAATATTGCAGAAGCTATTCATACCTTCATAATTTATTTTTCAGTAATTAGAAGTAGGCTTATGTCAAAGAGTTTATTGTCAAAAAGGAAATACGAAGATTCTGACATTATATGACAAATTTTTGTCCTTTAATTAATTTAGGAATCTCTACACATCAGATTTAATAAATTTGGTAAATGACATTTAAAATCATTATCGCACTATATGACAAGATGCACAATGACAAAAATGAAGTTTTTCTAAATTTGAACCTCTTAGAAATGTTTATCATATTAAACTGTTTATCACAGGTGAAGAAGACAGACAGTGAAATGAAAAATAGGTAATACAAGTTCTCATCTTTTTTTAACAAAATCCCTCTCTTCTTTCTGTGAAACATAAAAAAGTTAAAGATGCTGAAACTTTACTTTCACTGTCTCTTTGAAGTCAGTGACTTTAGCTTCTATAATGTGACACTTCACAGAGATGAGATATTTAAACAGAGTGTAATTAGAAGAGTGGTTTAATCGGAGCCACTAGATTTAAATCAAATACCTCAGATTTGACTTTGCGTTGGATATTTATCCAAATCATCACCAACATTTTTTTTTATTTGATGAATGTATAAATACACTCTTTAGTTCGGGAGTCTTCAAAAGTATTTTAACATTTTACAGGGGAAAAAGGAAGGATCTTGTCTAATAACTTTGTCTGTGATCTCCACCAACTCCTGAGGGAAATTTCTCTTCAGATGCTAAATGCTCTACTACTTTTTTTTCACCAGTTTAATGCATCTGCTGTTGGGTGCTTTGCAGGAAGTGTACAATTGTTTTTTTTTTAATTCTCATGGAAAACAGCTGCCCAAAGGTCAGTTTACACCAAAGATTCACAACAAGATGAAACGATTGTAGGGAAATTTGTAAACTGGTCCGTCTAAGCTTGACTAAAGCTGGCTGGCGGTATCGCCTGCAACTCAGCTTGCCAAGTCACCAAAGGCCAATTGTGAGCATAAGGCACATCATTTGTTTCAACAGCCAATTGGCTTGTTGCGATGTCACATGTCAGTAAGAAACGCAGCATTATCATCAGAAGTCCCCCTGCTGAAATGCTGTCTTGACAGTTGGTATATTTCTTCTTATTAGAGGACACCAGTTCCTCTAAATGCTGCAACTGTTCCAGGAACAAACGAGAGAAATTTGAAATTTGTGTAAGCACCGTTGTTACTCCGTTGGAGCACCTAAGGACTCCAATGACTCCAAATTCTTGACCCTCTTGTATTTTTATGTTTTCGCCATTTCTTCAGTACTAAAACTGCAACACGTAACTCATTTGTGTCTTGGTTCATAGTTTAAGATGCCACAAATTGCCATCATCAGCTACAAAAAAACCTGGAAAGCAGGCAGTTAGAGCAGAAGTGCAGAGAGTCGTTGCTGTGGAGACGATACACTGTTGCGTAGTTGCAGCGGTGTAAACTAACAGGTGTCAGAATTTTGCAGACCAGTGCATTGCAAGTAGCTGCAGGTCTTTGCATGTTTTTTTGTGAATCTTTGGTGTGAGCTGACCTTAAGAGGCTGTGCGAGTTGCTGTGGCGAAATACATGAATAATAAAACAAGACTGATGTTCAGAGTAATATTTTTTAGAGCAGTGTAAAGATTTCTCATCTTTGTTGGCATAAAAATTTTGATTAAAAGTTTATTTTTCACTTTAAAAGCAACAGCTGACAGAACAAACAACTACAAGGTGCATTAGAAACTGAAGTCCAGCTGTCATGGAACAATTTCGTTAGTGTGTCTTTATGACAGACAAGACCAGAGAAAAATGGTCAAGACAGGGAGTAAATGTCGCAGTTATAATGTCTCAGCACATGTTATTACACTTCATAGTAGACAAATTGCTTTTTCAGAGTTAGTAGCAACAACTTAGGTGTATTAGAAACATTAGATCTATCAGTGTTGGAAAATCTGATTTAATTCTGATGCAGAGACTAAAGAGCCAAATGAGATAAATTTCCAAGTGAGTCATAAGAAGTTCCCAAGTGGGCCAATGGGGAAGTAATAAACTTCCACACTCTCAGACATGATCCACTCAGAGAGTCAACTCTGGGACTGATGGTATCACTTGGCAAATACACAGACAAGGAAATGATTTCTGTGTTATCTTTCTTGCATTAGTGCACACAAGATGCCCGATGTCTGCACCTCTAACAGGAGACAGAATTATGGAGACAAATGTGTCTGGACCTTGACATCTCCTTCCTGCACTGTTTTCATATTAGTTTTTGAGCCTGAGATGCAGATTCAGGTTCATCATAATGATTTGCCAATAAAGTGGTCACCATGGTAACGACTCTGCGGCAGCCAGTGGCTATTCATCTTGCTGGCAACGCTGTTTAATTTAACCCCTCACTTAGTTGGGAGCGTTCCGAGCGCAATCCATCATCGTTACAGTGCGGATGACACCGTGACGTGATTTCTCATCAATATCATACATGAGAACTGCTGAGCCATTGAAACCCAGTGATAGGAGACACCACAGCTGAAGGGATGAGGGGGATGGAGGATGCCAGATGTAGAGGAAGAGCGCTGTCACTGTCTTATCTTAAAAAGACTCAGTTTCAGGCGTTGATAAAAGACTTTTTTGACTTGTAGAACTGAGAGACGTCAAATCTTGCAAAGCTCCTTTTTGCTAAAATCTACAAAAAAAAACAAAAAAAACCATAACAGTCTAATTTACTCTTCAAACTTTTTCTTTTCAATACAGATAAAATCCTGTCAGTCTGTGTGGTCAGAAATGAATCATGTGTTTTTGTCTTGTTTAAATTTTTACCACAAGAACGTCATTTAGGATTATTTCTGATATATCTGAAAAGTGAAGCTGATTTTTTATCCTTCAAGCAAAGTGAAATAAGACAGGCAAGCTTTTATCTCCTCGCGCTCTCAACTGTCTTTACATCTGTCTTCAAAAGTCCTTCAGTCACTTCTCTGCTAATGCAAACCGCAGAAAAAATGCTTTCACCGCTGTCAAATAGGGGCAGCACATACATATTATTTTAGTGTCAGAACATGTGTTGTCACTTTGGGTAAAAGCTGATGTTTTGGAGGTCAGATCCTTTTGAGTTGAGCAAAGCTGTGGCTGTTCATTACTGCTTACATATTTTACACTATTTTTTAACGTTTTCTAATCTCAGACTGATCATTCTTTATTGTTAGATGTAGAAACACTGTATACATTGCAATCCATTTACAAGAGAAATGCAGGTTATATGCAAATTGTTGTTTTTCTCTGTTTTTTGTTTTTTTTTTTGCTTTAATATGCTGTTTGATGTTTGTTTGTCACATGAGAGGTGTTGGAGAGGAACCTGGGAGCCCAAAGCTCTTTCTCCCTTTGAAATATTTCCCACCTACAATACATGCAACACAGGCAGATACCTCCACAGCACATCATACTGTCCCCACACAATCCCAATACCCCTCACAAAAAGAGATCAGGACCTCCTCCACAGTTTTTCAAAGGAGCTCAGCTACATTTTAAAATAACAAACACCTCTCAGAAGCTGTACATCAGCTTTAAAAAGTGGCCTGTACCTTATGTGCACTCCTGGCAATAACTGACTCAACGGTGCATCGACTTTGCAAAGTCATTTATGATCTGTGCCATGGCTCTGTAAGATTCTGATTTGTTTTGGTTATTTCTTCTATTTTCTGGCTGCCAGCTGGAAAAGTTTCTGATGCAGAAGAGACAGAGGATGTCTGACAGCTTGGAGGGTGTCAGTGTCTTGGTTAAAGTGTAATGCAAGCGCAAGAAAGACCCGAGACAGACGTGTCATCAGTGCTGCTTCTGCCTCTGCTGGGGCATCATGACGACATCTGTGTTTCTCTTTGTTTTGACACGTTCTTGTCAAAAAGTCAAGTGTTCCTCCTGAAATTCAACAACTGAAATCACAGATTCTTGTTTTAAAATCTCAAATTAGCAACAACTTTAACACTTTGCAGATATGAAGCACTTGCTTCTATTTTGCAAGATCCATGTAAAAGCTTTTAAAAATCAAGCAGCTGTTGAAGAGATCAGGAAGCCATAAACAAATATTTGCAGTATTATCACATATCTCCTAATTACACATCACACAATTCTAACCTTCTTATGCCAAACACGTTTTGCTGGTAATGTGATTGCTGATTTTTTCCCCCACACTGAATACTTTATTCAGTCTTATCAGTGTGAGACAAACTGAGGCTTTCATTAATGCAGCGATGTGTCACACCCTCCCTCTTTCTGTCGTTCAGCACTGAGAAAATAAATGTGACCTCGAAAAGAAACTTATACAATTTTTATGCAAATTATGCAAATTGGATTAGCTCTCGGTTACATCTGTGCATGTGCCTGTAAACACACAATACCCACATACACACACAAAAACACAGTGACACCAAACACAAGCAGCTGATGAAAATCTCTCCAGATTTGCCAAGTCTCACATTAGTGTGGAATTAACATAAATTGTACATAGGCGAATATTTTGAAAGTGGATTTGTTTTAAAATGCAACCTTTAACTGTTGAATCTTTTTTTCATCTCCGCTGCAGCTGCAGTACAGCTGAAAGCTTCACTGTGAAAGTGTGAGAAACTGCAAAGTGAAACCTTTAGTACCTCTTCCAACTGAATTAGACACAATTCTATCTCCTCGCCCATGATACATTTCACTCGCTCAGGTCAAGCATTGCACTCCGTTTAAAAGCTTCCATCCATTACTTGCACTGCACCAAACTGTATTTCCTTTGTAGAATCAATTTATTTCAATTTTTGGATTGTCAGATACCATTGAGGTCTGCCATGATAATATATATTTAATAATCTATAGTTGTCTTTTTTTAAAGTAACTTACGTTAACTTAAAACATACCTGCAAGTTCTGGATAACAGCTGTTTATTGTGGTTCGAAATGAACGAAATGAAGGCAGAGTTGGAGAGGTGAAGGCTCCATTTTTGACTTTACAATATGTATCATTTCCATATTAAAATGTCTAAAAACTTAAAAATCTTTGTCATATATTTTGGTTTAGCTGTGCATTTACATTATCCCAAACGTTTCCAGTAATTTTCAATCTCACAAATCTGTCATTTCAGTCAAGGTAACATTTCATTTTGTCTCCTGTCACTATCTTCAGGATAAAGGAAATCACTTCGCACATCTATTGAAACAGGACAGGTGCATTGGAGAAAGAAGACCAAAAGGTTGCAGAAGGACTCCCGCACACTGTCTAACTTGTAATACAAAATTTATTAGCAACATTTCGGTACTAGACCTTCATCAGGCAAACAATTTTTTGTTCCTGAGAAGCCATCCTAAATAGGGAGTGGTCGTTTCTCCACGACCAATCCCATTCCCACATGCAAAAAACACAATGAACAGAGACAGTAACAGAACAAAGTTCTCTGTGTGACATCAGTTTGCATTATAAGTTAAAAACAGACATATTAGATACAAAAAAACACATAATTCATCACAATATAGGCTAGGAGATATATGTACATATTAATATGTATCCAGACAGTTCTGGATACACTGCGGGAGTCCTTCTACTAACTTCAGGATAACATTCAGAGAGTGAGGGAGGAAGTTGTAAAACGAGACTAAGCATAATGTGAAACAAACTTTAATACATTTCCTGGTCCGTGAACATTTCTGTCTAAGTCACTCACAGAGATTTTCATTTGTAATGGAGGCTGTTTTGCAGTGAAATAAACCAATCCCACGATCCCACGTTGCTTCACGATGTCATCAAAGTACATCTTTTCTTGCGTTGATTGAGAGACTTTCAGTTTGAGAAATTATATTTTGTGCATTTGAGTGTATAAATGCTAAGATATGCATTACAGATGCAAGGCTTGTTTGTTACATTTTCCACACCATTGTGATGAAAAGAGAGCTGAGCCAGAAGGCAAAGCTCCCCATTTACTGTTTTGTTCCTACTTTCACCTACAATCATGAAGGATTGGTCATGACAGAAAGAACGAGATCGCAGATACAAACGGTTGAAATGGATTTCCTCAGAAGTGTGCCTAGTGTCTGTCTTAGGGATAAGATGAGAAGTTAAGTCATCAGTGAGGAACTCAGAGTAGAGCTGCTGCTCCTTTGTGTTAAAAGGAGCCAGTTAAGGTGGTTCGGGCACCTGGTAAGGATGCCTGCCGGTCGCCTCCCTAGGGAGGTGCAGGCACACCCAGCTGGGAGGAGGCCTCACAGAACCCCGGTCAGAGCTGGTTAATGTGGCCAGGGAAAGGGAAGTTTGGGGCTGCTGCTGAAACTAATAAATGGTTGATGATGGATAGATGGATAGATGGCTGGTTGGTTGATGGGTTGGTTTTGCTGCTCTTTGACCTTGACTCACAAAAAGCTCTGTCTGTAATGGTTGTCTGTAACAGGTAAGAGAGGGAAAATAACAGGAAACAAAGCAGAGAAAACAAAATGAACATCAAATAATGCTTCAAACAAATGCACACAATCATGTGCCAACTGATTAACTTGCTCAAAATCTAAAAAAAAGTGTAAACAAGACAAGAAAAACCAAGTTTCTCTAAATAATAGTAATTCAGTAGTTTATAAAAACATTGTTTTGTATTATAGCTTATAATACGTACTGTGTAATATGCAAATCCAGAGTCAGATGATGACTGCAGCCCATCCATCCTCATGTCACATCACTCTGTCAACCGCTCGAGTGTGAAGGTGGTTATCACCAATAATGTGGGTATGCGTGTTGACAATTCATGAGATGTTCCATCAATGGAATTGAAAAGGCTGACTGATCTGAAGTAATAACCAGCCTTCTGCAGCAACGCTGCAGATTGATGGTGCTGATATCAGAGTGTCATGAAGTGGAAAAGCAAATTATGACTCCCAGCATATTGGCTGAAATTGAGGAATCTGCACCTGGATGTGAGTGCGGTGTGGTGATGACAGCACCTCAGTCAGGAATGAGATAGAGTCTTTAGCATTCCTGTTAACAACTTCATCTTCACGTTAACAGCTTCACTGTCATGTGCTTCTGTTGTCTGTGGCTTACATCAAAGGGTCCTTCACTTTCAATCCTGTTGCAGTAACATTTCTGGATTCATGATAGAACAACATAGATACTCATATGATTGTTTCTGCACTTACTTGTCTGTAAGCAGAGATAATTTAAAAGATAGAGAAACAGCTCAGACAGTGAAATAGGATCTGTTGTTAATCTCAACTTCAGGGCACTTGAATTATTTCCCTCACTGCCAGAGAACATTCTTAGATTTTGTTCTGCTCTGATGACCAAAACAAAAGAATACATTGCTGTCTAACAAAATACATTTAATTTCATGCGCAACTTTTATCATTTCTTTAGGTCTTTTCTTTTGCGTTTCCCTTTTATATTTGTGTGACATGTACAAGCACATGTTTGACGTTCTGAGCAAACCTTTCCCTGTGTTTATTTATTAATTTTTATTTGACCTGTATGTCTTTCAGGATGGCAATATTAGCCAGTTGAACCCCACTGTGATCCAGTTTGAAATATGTCAACATCTGTTCAGTGTTTTGCCATGAAACTTGGCTCACATATTCTGCGTGGAGAGGATGAATCCTAATGTTGGTGTCGATTCGTTGACTTTGACCAGTTGTGATAATTTTGTACAACTCCCTTCTCTTTATATCACACTATCACCCGGTCAAAATTGCACGTGGTCCAAGACTTTGGTTCAGGACCAAACACCTGCAAAATTTGAGGACATTCACATTCGTCTCTGCTGCACTTTGCGTTTAATGTTTATGTTCAAAAGGAGGCATGCTGACAGGAAACATGCAGGATGTTAGCATGCTGATATTAGCATTTAGCTCAATGCATTTCTGTGCCTTGTTACAGCCTTGCAGATCTGTTAGCATTGCTGTAGACTACTGGTCTTTAGGAAGGAACCCTTTAAGTTTGATGTGTTGGATTTTATACACACGTATTTGAGCTTGAAGTTCTTCAGAACTGCACCAACACACACAAACAGACACACAGATCCTACTTTTGAAGGAACAAAAATCCAAGTGTCTGACACATGTTCACATTTGCAAAAATTGCAACATAATGCAGACATGCACATTTTAGTCTGCTTGAATCAGATTGTAGTATTCGTTTTAAACTGGATTAGCTATGTGCAATGAACAGCCATCGGCAGATATATGCCTTGCAAACATAATGATTAATAATCTGCAAAGTGAATTATTTTTGACTCGGTTTTGCTTCACAAACCAGCTTTTCCCTCATCGTAAATAGCAGTCAAATAGCTTTTTCCCACCTGAGAGAATGAGGTCACCTCCACTCGCATACTGGGGCCATGATCAAAATAAGATCACACAGCTCATTTCCATACGTTATGGTAGAGAGGCCTCGGGCTTCAAATCACTCCCTTCTCTGCTGGTCTCCCACTGACACAGCTTCAGATACTCATTTATGACAATTTGACTCTAACACAGAGTACATTTCCTGCAAATGTGAAGGTACATCCAGTAAAGATGCAGGATTTCTCAGTTGTGCATTATTGTAACTCTCAGGAGTGAATGATTATGTTACGGCAACATATTTCACAGACCATATAAGATTACATTTGCTCTATCAATGTGTGTAGTGCTTAAAAAGGTAGAATATCCTATAGCAGCAAATACCCATTAAAATTTTAATTAGTACTGTTCTTGCAAGATGTATGCATATCACTTTTTGCACTGTAGGTGTTCTGAAGCTGAAGCACTGCCTGTAACGAAATATGCCATTGTCATTTATGAAGACTTGGTGCAACATAATCTGCTTAAGGATTCAATTTACTGGTATTTAATTTTCAAGAAGTCAATTTTGAAGTCAGTACTCTGTATTCTTAACAAATAAGTCACCAAAATTGCTAACAAACAAAACAAAACAAAACAAAAATCCAGCAGTCAAACTTTCTCCCCCATGGAAAAATCTTGTTATCATCAGTGCTGCATTTGAAAACAACTCATGATAATTTAAATATAAAGCCCTTATTTTAAAGAGGCCATATTAAACTCAATTTCAGGTATTCGATTTTGATTTTGGACTTCTGTAGAGCAGCTAGGCACAATCTTCGGAAAACTGTGACATGTGCCCTCTGTCTTCCATGCATTTTCAGCATTCTCTTATAGGCTAATGATCTGTGTAGCTTCCCTCTCCCCCTTTTCCCTCCTCCGTGCATGCCTCCACACTACTCACAACCTCTTTTGTCCGATTACTGACACAAAGTAAACACAGGTAGGACACTGATAAAATCTTACTTACAGCTTGTGCTTCTGACTCTTCAGCTCAACCGAGTAACGTGGAAACAGTGGTCCTTTAGCAGCAGTTTAGCCACTTATTCAGCTCATGTGCTCAAGTTGAGGACGTGCCTTGAATCAATCCACACAGAGGTATTTTTCTTTTGTTGGTCAAGAAACAGAAACACTATCAACCTCTGTCTGGTGCTTGCCTCTTTGGGAAAGCTAAACAAAACTAAACTGTCCTTATTTCACTGGCATAAAAAAAGAAGAAAACACTAAGTGCTGACAGTAATCTGTGAAGCAGAGAGCGGAGCACAGTGGTGTCTGAGCCGAGCAGGGAAGGGGGCAGGCAAAGTGCTGTGTGCACAAGCTGGCATGCCCATATAGGGAAGTCCAGCACACATTAACATCAGTGTAACACCAGAGTTAAAAAAGAAGAAAAAGAAAAAAAACCTCCTGAAATACATGAAATACAGTGTGCAATACCAACCGAAACAGCCTGCAGGGCTCATTTCCATATGCACGTACCTCATTATGTGACGCTTTTTCATAGTTTAACTCAAGTATCCGATATTGTCATAACATTTATAGATCAGAAAAGACAGAAAAGCTAATAGATTTCCTTAAATAAAGGACAAGCTATTAACCCTCAAACAAAAAGCAAAGCATACGATATTTCCCTTAAGATAAACATACATGCACCAACACCTGAAGCGGAGTATAAAACAAGCTGCTCACAGCCAGCTGCAGGATTAATTGACATCCAATGTGTTGCTGAGCAGCCAGAGGTGTGTTAGCAGGCAGGGCGGCAGGCAGCAGATGTGGACTGGGATTCGCCCAGCAGCTGCTCTAATCCCTAAATCTATGGGATGACCTTTTCCTTCTCTGCACTCGCATCAAAGTCAAAAACTTACGACTTCACTCTTGTTCTGCAGAATTTCAGCTTATCAGTCAGTATTTCTGCTGTTTCTCAGTTATGCACTTGCCATTATCCAGAGCAAAATGTGCATAACTGTGCATGAAATTTGCCTGATTATTGCCTTAAAGCTGCAGTGTTCTGCATAATTTTCACCTTGTTGTTGTGGGTAAACAGAATTTAGTCCTTCACCACAACCCAGGAAAGTTTCAGATTAGTTGTTGTTTGCTAAAGTTCTGAAATTACACATTAAAGTGAAATGTTTATATCACTATGGAAGTCATTTTACACTACTTAAAGATAGCAGTCTACTATTGATTCACAACCACTGAATGTTAAAAGTGTGAGCTTTCAAAAAACTACGGCATAAATATGATAACTTAACAGCGAAAAGTTAGAGATTTTAGCTTCACAAGATAACTCTGAAGGATCATAAATTAAGAAAAAAAATTATAGCACATTTGGTGACCAGAGTCAGTAGCAAAAATAGTCCAAATCTCAAGAACAGATCACATCGTTCCTCTGCTTTTCATATTTCTTTTCATACCTTTAAAGCGAAAAGTTGTTCACTAGAACAATGTGAGCTTGAGCCAGTTTCCTGCTGCAGCTGAAGCTAAGAGGAAATGTGTGTTTCACCCCTCACGGCTTTTTGAATATCAGATAGTTTTGGGATCTTTATCTCTCCTCAGTTGTCTAATCATTTAACTGAATGTCACATAAGTGGTGCGTTCAAGGCTCCATTCCAGTTTGAATGCATCACCTACCTGCCATCTGCTTGCACTCACTGCAGAGAAGACAGACTGCTGCTCTAGGAGACACTGATGCAGGTAACTCTGCCAAAAATCTGACATTGAGCCAACAGGATGTTTTGAATATCTAAGTCACTGTCTGGGTTAGATTCAGATTTAGCACATTGTACAACAAACACAGTGCTATTTTAGAATTATTTCTTTATTTCCTGTGCTTTTGTGCGCGTGTATGTGTGTGTTTGCAGGCACTTACCGTGGATTTCCTGCTGCATCTGTGCAGCCATTCTGTCATCGCTCCTGGCTGAAAAACTGAGCACACCTTGACTTTATGCTTCTGTGAACTCATTTTCCAGCTTGTAATAATGAATAATAACAAATTTAGGTGAGTATATACCAAGTTCTATTGTTGAAATTGAACAGAACTTGAACAAAAAAAGAAAATTAAGCCACAAATACCACAAAGTGTACTTGGACATTGGACTGTCTTCTTAACAATTAGGTTTTATTTATCTATGTTAGAATCACTTTCTGTGCATATTGAAAGTAATGTATAACTTTAGAATGTATGAAAAAGCTTTCATTTAGGTTCTTATGTTGAAATTAAGCCCGGAAATGTGGAAACTGTTTTCACCAAACCAAGAAACTGCCTCACATAATCTGAAAATACCAGAATTGTGCTTTAGAATGCTGACTCATCGCATCTAATAAAAATACAAATCAAACATATTTGATGTTCCTTTATGAAGCTTCTGCAAAACTGTGATTTCACAAAGTTTGGAGTACCAAAGAAAGCCTCTTTCATAACAATAGGATGCTATCGGGGAGAAAAGAGCATCTTCTGAAATGAGATTATCCTCGCTGAACATTATCATGCATAAGTCCATTATCTGGTTTAAGCAACAAAGAAAGCAGCACCCCTCATTAACATTCACTATGTACAGTAGGAATGTCTGAGGGATTGCCTACAAAAAGGTTATCAACCAAAAGAATGTGTTTGATGTTTAGTCGGAAACTTTGGAGGATGAAGAATCTGTCTGAAAGTCACCCACCTGAACATTTATTCTGCTTTTTATTTCAAAGTCCATGGTGTTTCTTTTCCTACATGAGTGTCTTAAAATGAATGTTTTCAGCCATTAGTTTGAACATTTAAGGCTCGGTGTCTTCAGGCAAATATTCTATAATAACCTTTCATTGTAATTCAGGTGGGGTGAAAGAACACTAGACTTCTGCATCGCTTTAGAAGATGAAAACTGTAAAATACACTTCTCGGCCAATCACGAATCATTTCAGAGAGTGTGTGTCCCTATCGGCTGCTCTAATCGTTACAAGCTGATTGGCTGTGGAAACGAGTGACGTGTCTTATTTTCTAAAACTGGCCTCAACCAACTTGACAAGATGAGTTGCAGGCGACACTGTCAACCGGCTTGAGTCGAGCTGCAACTTTTTGTCCAACCGTTTCATCTTGCCAGGGATCTTTGGTACGAACTGGACATAAAAGAGAGAGTGACATCAAACGAAATAAAACACAATCTCAAGCTACAGCTAGCTTGACTCCTATATGTCGCCTACCCAAGCTTTAACTTTTGAGAGCGATGTTATTCTTTTTTACTGTCTGTATTTACAATTTGTGCGCAGTCAATCTAATATTATTTTAAGTCTCTTATAGCCTCTGTGATAGGGTTGTATACACGCCAGTGCATGCTAGTTTCTGATAACACATCAGTCCTTAATTAAGTGCAATTCTTCACACTGCAGCTGCTGACTTCACACTTGAATCTAAACACAGGAAA
>JAQFJA010000013.1:4262933-4283043 GCA_029874485.1 Naso brachycentron | reverse complement strand
TAGGTCTCAAGTAACAGGCTGCTTAAGACTTTTAGTGCTGAAAGAATGTAGCTGCATTTTTATTTAGCTTGTATTTTGTGTCATTTTAACATTATTGCTGATACTGGCATACTCATTGACAAGAAAAATTCAAATTGGCACTCGATGTCACAAAGGTTGCCGACCCCTGATCTAAAGTCTGCATTTTCCTTTGTTCTGTGCCGGTTCGTCTTGTCCTGTTTGTCAGAGAACCTATGCCTTCTTCATGCCATTAGGTTTCGGTCTCATTTACGCTCCTGAAAACGATTGTCAGTTCTTATGGCTAGGGTTATCAAGGAGTCTAAGTTAGATGGCAGATCAAGGGGCACTAACAAATCTTGAATCTGATCAGAGAGCCCCTTAAGAAAGACATCATAAAGGGCTGTGGCATTCCATCCGCTGTCCGTGGCTAGGGTGCGAAAGCGGATGGCATAATCACAAACAGAGTCCATACCTTGCTTGATGTTACTCAGCTCACGTGCTTTCTCTCAGTCTGATGAGATGGGATCAAAAGTCCTCCTCACAGCCTCTGTAAACTCACAGAGAGATTCACAGATGGATGAACCACGGGACCACTCAGCCATAGCCCACGCCCTCGCCCTCCCGGTGAGATGGGAAACCATAAATGCCACTTTGGATCGTTCTGTCGGAAAGGCTGATGGCAAGAGTTCATAATGCATTTCACAGTCAACAATGAAAGATCGGCATTCTCCAGACTCACGGGAAAACTTTTCTGGTGGACAGAGACGAGGAGCTGTGGCATGGAAAACTGGGACCGACGATGTTCCAGCAGCCGCCGGAGACTGTGGCAGGAGAGGAGGGATCCTTCGTGAGGTGAGTGAGGACTTGTTGTACTTGAACTGCCAGGAGGTTCACTTGGGTGGTCATGGCTGCTTTGAAATCCTCCTGAGAGTTTGTCAGCCCCTTCACTCCACGATGCAGCTCCTCCTGCTGATCCAGGCGGACGCCTTGGGAGTGAATGGCCGCCGTCAGGTGATCTGAGTCGGCTGGGTCCATGCTGGCCAGTTCGTACTGTCACAACCGAACTAGGACTTGGACCCAAATGCAAGACTAGATAAATAAGGTTCAAAAGAACGGTCTTTAATAACAAAGTGCAAACGAAAATCACTTCAACAGAGGAAAAACTTTATCAGAAATAAAAGAATCACTTAACTCAAAATTACTCCTGACACTTGGAACAAAAAATCACTCTTCAGAAGACTATGGCAAAAGCAAGACAAAGTATCAAAATAGAACAAAACCTGACTTGACAAAATGACATGAAGATGGCGTAGGTTCTCTGACAAACAGGACAAGATGAACCGGCACAGAATAAAGGGAAATGTAGACTTTAAATACACAAGGTAATGGGGAACAGGTGGAAACAATCAGGGCAGGGAAGACAATCAGACCAGCAGGAAACACACAAGAGGAAGGGGCAAGTTACCCGAAACGAGAGGAGAGTTAGGTTTCAAAATAAAACAGGAAGCCACAAGACAACATAGACACAAAACAAAAAACTATACATAACCAGATTTCTTGGACATGACAGCTACTGCACAAAAACTACTGCTATGATATTCTGATTGCACAAAAAATACTTCCTTCCCAGATTTTATTCTGGTGTTTTATTTATACCAACAGTTTTCCTAAAATAAGATTGAAAAAAATACAATGTGTTCCTCTGCTTACAGTATTGCAGTATATCTCAATATATTGTATCATAACTCATGTATCATTATATTTATTGTAGCACGTTGCCAGTACACAGTCCCACCATACCCTACCAACTGTTGCAAACCAATTTTTATGGATTCATGTAATGCTTTTTCAGTCATCTCTAATGTGTGTCGATTTGAATCCAGACTAACGGGCATGACAGAGCAGCCGATCAAACCCAGGAGTTTTAATGACATCGTGTGAGAACAAGATTATAAATCTCCCAGAACCTTGAGGACTTTGTAATTTAACACTCTAAAACAGTGTTATGCAAAATTAATGTTTACTATTGGTACTTAAAAATTACATTTTACTGAGAATATATCTGTACAATTAGATTTTTTCCACCACTAGTAGATTGTTCAGTTTGTTTCTTCTTGGACTCCTTTAAAAATTCTCTCGCTTTTAAAGAATCTTACAACAAAGCCATTATCCAAAACTACCTCTACTATGATACAGTCACTTTTTGTTTAGCTCAGTGTGTTCCCCAGCCATATTTTTGTGTTTTTACTTTGGACAGACAGCTTTGGTTGTTTCCTGTCTTGTCTTAGTCAGTCATCTCAGTGTTCTTAGTGTTTATGCCTGCAGCTTAATTTCTGCTTCAGGGTTTGAGGAGAAGGAGCTGCTTGACTTTGTCTTGTTAACTGTGAAATGTGTTCATTCTCGAGTTGAAGCTGTTTCTCATGGACTGGGCTAATAAAACATTCTCATTGTGTCTCTTGTGCCTCATGAACTTTCTTGACTTTACCCATTGTGTAGATGCTGTATATGGATAGTGTAGAAATTATTATGCAGAAGCAGTCACTATCAACATTCTCCTCTGGTGATACAGTTGCAGGTTTATATAATTTCTGTATTTATTGGTGCAAGTATTTACTTTTGTTTGTCCTCAGTCATTGTTTGTTTTGACAATATAAGGATAAACACAATAACAAAGATTGAACATTTTTTCATGCATCATCTTGCAGCTCTCCTGCCCGCCGTTTGTTGTGGTTCTACATTCTGCTCTCGGGCAGCAGCTGTCCGCACTCCAGCAGCTTTTCTCTGCCCAGCAGCTCGCTCACTGTGGCCGCTGTCAACTGCCCATTTTTGTGGAGCTTTACGGCGTTGTAGCACTTACCCATCCCTGGCCAGTGATTTTCTCTGAGAGTCTGAACATCAGGCAGCTGCTGCCTGCTTTGGCGCGGCCAACATTGTTGCTACAGATGTCCTTGGCCGCCACACCTACGTGATGAATTTCAACTTGGCTCTGTTTGTGGAGTAGGGTATAAACAACATGGTGAATTCAATATTGCATGTGTAGCACAGGCCAGCTTGCGGGGTCGAGGGGAGTTTATGTGTCATGTTTGATACATAAACCCTTATTAAAAGCAAATCATAACACGGTTATTCGCAGGAGCTGAATAAGATAAGGAGTGTATCCTTGACAGAAGAACTCTGTGGAGTATTTAGAAGAAAATCTGTGAAAATATGGCAACATAATCACAAAGCTGCACAGCCAGCTACCTCTCTTTGCAGCTGCTGTGTTCTCCAGCTGGAGTCGAAGGAGCCCAATGCCCCCATTAGGATGTTTTGACAGCCTCATCCACAGTAATTAATACGAGGCACTTTTAAATGAGATTTATGAGATTTCGTGAGTTTCTCTCCCTGCGTGAACTGCTGCTGTGAGTTTAGGACACTTAGCTGCCTGGCTGCATCAGTAGTGTGCACTCTTTTTATGCAGTACAGTAAACACCGAGAGTCTGAAGTCCAAAGATTCAGATTGATTTATAAAGCTCGAGAGAGTGAGAGCTAAGGCAGCCTTCATTTTGAAAGCTGGTGATACAGAGGGTCAGGCCTTTAGTGGATGTTTTTTTTTTAGACAGAAATAGTAAATATTAAGAGTGTAAGCAATGTTAAAGGTAGAAATATAAACTGTTTTACATCTCACCTGTCTAAATGCTTGTTTGTAATGAGCTTTCCTTTACCTTTGTGAGCGTTGTGATGTCGGTAATGGAAATCGGTGAGCTTTTAGCAGGGGGTCTGATGAGCCTTATGTGTTATTTTAGCCCTTTGGCTCTGGTTTTTATTGGATAACAAGACATTTGCAGCTATGAAGACTGCTGGTGAAACAAGGTGTGACTGCTCTAAATATTTCTGATGATTTTTATTTTGGTTCTGAACCTGCTTTGCCACAAAAACAAATTCAGGACAAGTCAGTGAAGGAGTGGTGATGAAATGAAGATGCAGTTCAGATAGTGGCTACAAGCAGCAGTATGTGTTCTTTTAGGGTTTTATTTGGAAAAGAAAACAGAAGCAACTTCAAGCTTCACTTTCTCTCTTTTAAATAATAGCTTTAATTAACTAACACTTGATCCAAGCAACAGTATGTAGTCACGTCTTCTGTCAGGGTTTCGACAGCTGTTGTCTTGTTTTTTACAGTAATACACCCACTGCGACTCAGAACAAAAGCAAAAATGATAATTAAAAGGTTGCTTGAGCGGCAAATACTGTAATTGTGCATATGAAGATATGAATCTGCAGTGTCCAGTCACCGTGATGGATATGTGTATTGGGTCTGGGATTTCTCTGTAAGTTGCCACCCTTCAGAGATGTACAGTGAGCATGATTTTTATTTTATATGAAGCAGCTCTCACAGAGGCACATAAGTCAACACACACTTCTTAGTTGGAGTCAAGTCACTGTACAATATTATGAATAAAGGAAAAGTAAACATTGTCTTATCATCGAGCCACCTAAGAACAGGAGGCACACACACACACACACACACACACACACAAATACCTTTCATCTACAACCTACACAACATGAAAGCCTTAGCTGTAGCCCAATATATTTTTTTGTTTTATTGAAGCAAACATTGATCGTTAGTTTAAGCTTTACTTGCAAGAATACATATTACAGGACTTTGCAGAACGGGAAGCTGACGGACAGATGCTGGCAGACAGCTGCTGACGGAGGTGAAGCTCTTGAGGAGAAAGTCGAGGGCAAACCTGAGCTTCTGGGGGATAAATACCAGATTCTGCCCTGATCCCAGATCAGTGATCCAGAGCCTTTCACTGGCCAGATAGGAGCTAAGATTTTGTTTTTTTATTTTAAAAAGTGGATTTATCTTTGCTTCAGTCTGCTGCAGCTGCAAGTCACCCAGTGTACCAAGCACTTCTTGTTGTTTCTTGTCTTTGATAGCTTAGTGGTTAATCTCAGCAGGGAAAAAAAAACTTTTTTTGCGTGATGACCTCATAACATGTGTCAACAAACGTTTAATTGAAGCTTGAAATGTTTAAAACCTATATTCAGTACGGCCCTACACACACACACACACATATATATATATATAAATTTAATAGTCTATGGTGTAGCAGATTATATTTTTCTTTACAACCTGTTGATCACCTTTAGATTCATGTTGTGACCTCTAGCACCAATTTTCTGTTTGTTTTTTTTCTTGGAAGTTGGAAAAGTTTAGTGGCAACTGCAGACAGTCTGCTGTGGTTGAGAGGTGGTTTAAATAAAGAGGAAAGAGTTATTAAAGGGCTTAATAATTTACAGTAAGGAACAAGTGAGAGGCACTCACCCCCACGGGCTCAGGATGGATAATCCCCTCCCATCATGACCTTTAAGGTTTTATATTCTCCAGGCATAAAAGTCCAAATCACTCAGAAGACAACTGGAATGTGATCACATTTATGGGATGGGGTTTATAGGATTCACGAACATGACCTTCATGCGTCCAACAGCTGATCTGGCGTCGGTTTTTACTGCAGGTGAAATCCCGCGTGCATGAGTCTGTCACATGTTAAATGATACGTTGCAGCAGCTTTGCACGCACAGTCTGTCACTTCCCCAGACAGAAGAAGGATTTTAAAAAATTATTTGTCTGTAGTTAACAGATAAAAACATCTGCGCATCAGAGAAAGGCGATTCACTTAATTCCAACGTCGCTTTTATCATTATTTATTTCTTCACTGTTTTGTATGTAAGGAAGGACGAAGATCAGACTGCACCTTTGCATCAGTACACCGACAGGAGCCCACGTTGTTTTCCCTTTTCTTTCTTTTTTTTTTTTTAACCAATCCGTTGGGTTGTAAGCCCACCCACTTCTGAACTGGCTCACTACCTAAAGGTCTGGCTGCCTGGGAACCGGCGGGGACGCAGAGCTGACAGAAGCTGTCTGAAAGTCCACAAATTGAACCTTTCGGAGAGATCTGATCGGATCCGAGCCGCGGAGGAGCCGAGAATGAAGGAAAAGAGTCTGATCGAGACTGCAAAAATGCAGGGCAACGTCATGGTAAGGTGGCTTTTGGTGGCTTTTCCTCTGTATTGTATGTCGCCCATGAAATGATTCCGGTGCTTTGATGAAAATCAGTCGGAAGTGCCCCGTTTCCGTTGCCCACACGCGCTTTGGGAACGATCGTTGGCCTTTTCTGCGTTTTTTTTTTGGTCTTTTGCATGTGTTTTAACCCGTTGAAGGTGGTGTCTGATAGTTCACGCCCTTTTTGATTTCACGTGTCCTCCGTCTGCCAGGAGTCGGTGAGGATGTGAATCTCAGTCAAAGGAGTTGGAAAGTTTTTCCCGGTTTTAATGGGGGCGATCGTAATGACTGCTGAGTTTCGGCTTCGTCTTTTTTTGCCTCGTGAAGCTTTTGAGGGCACAGATAACCTTTTGCTCATGGAGGGTCCATTAATATTTCACTGCATCTAAAGCTGCGAGGTGCAGGGTTTATTACCTTGGCTGTCCTTATGCCGGCAGCTGCTGGCGGCTATGCTGGATGTATGTATGAGTGAAGTGAATAGCAAATGTCCAGTGGGACTCTTTGAGATATTAAAGGGCAGTAACATGACTTTTAAAGTCTTCTGAGTCTTTAAATTTTTGATTTTCGGGGTATTATAGTTCTGTGTGTGGTTTTAATCTTCGCTGATTCTCTGATCAGACCAACTTTGTTCCTGGGCAGTTTTGGTTGGATGTTAATTTTTCAATTTGCTCTCTGATTGCTTTATTTATAGCTGAATAAGCTGTGCTCTGCAAACACTCCAGGCCTTTTTGGAAGATGTGGGGCACAGCTGTGTGGACTCAGGCCGTTCTAAATGGTTCCTTTACTGAAGACGGTCTTTTACTCCCCGTGGCCTTTTTCTGTGCAGTGTGTGTTTACCTCTTTTATCCCTGCATGATGAAAAGTAAACATGAGTGTTTATCGTGATTTTGATCAATTTCCAAATCAGAAACTCACTTGTGCTGAGTGATTATTTTCATCTCAGTTGGCCATCGTGCAGCAGCAGTCCTGTTTACATTGGACAGAGTTTTTAATATTTGGAGAATCTGGAGCCTGAAGGAGTCACTGAGACCAAATCTGAAGATGTGTAATTTATCTAAAAGAAGACACTGAGGTGTTGATAAAACATCTCAGGCTCTTGAAATTGACGGATACCCCTCGTCTATTTTAATCCTCAGGATGTTCACTCTCAGTTTTTGTTTTTGTTTTTTTTTCATGTTGACATACAGCCAGCGCAGCCTATTTGTAGGAAAAGAAATATAAAGAAAGAAATGCAAAAAAGATTTTTTGCTTTATATTTCAAGCTAACTGCAAATTATTCCTTAAACGTTTGGAGGAAACCGAAATAATGCAAGTCCTTGATTGTCAATCCAAGTTAGATGATACAGCCTGATTTTCTCAAAAACTGCTCACAGTTCACCTTTTTGCAAACCACAAATGTTACACATGAAATTAATGGCCGGATCAGACTGCGCGAGTTCAGCCACATTTTGATCTGACTGTGTCGCCGCCGAGGATCGCTCCACATCTGGTCCGATTATGAATGTTGGGAACAACTCACGCTCCGTAGTGTGACATATTCAGTGTTGCGTCCAAGACACCCTACGACCCAAAGGAGACTAGCATGTCAGAAGTTTCTGCATTTCCCATAGCAACAACGTGTCCTCTCACTGACCAAAAGAAAACATACTCTCTGGCGATCATAATTACTACATTACTATTGTGATATTCATTTCTCATCTATTTGAAGGATAGAAAGCCAATATTGTCCTCTTCATGACACTTGGGGACAGGTCTACCATCCTTTGTGTCTTTGTTTTCTTTTCTTCTCTGCGTACAAGACCGCTAGCATCACACACAACGTGCTTCTATGATCGACACTCCTTGACACGTTTCCCCGACGACCTATGGATTCACACACATTCACAGATGACAGCATGACGACAGCACACGATGAGGTGTCGGGATCGCTCTTGTAGTTTCATGAAAGGCAAAGAAAAAAATCATGTAGTCCAATCTTACATGTAACAGTTCATTTCAGCAGGACATACTGTATGTATATATTATTTGAACTAAATTTTCTCACCATGTGCTTGGGAGAAATAGACTGAGTGACATCGTGGTGTTATAAGGAGATGTGGAAAGTTTATGCCTTTGCTCTTGGGGGCAGAACCAGTTATGATAAGCCTATTTTTAATGCAAACCAAGTGTTTTTTGTGTTTTAACTTAACTGAATTTTAATTTTTTAAAAAAAGGAGAGACGTTCTGATGTAAAAAACGTAAAGAAATTTTAAGTTTCATCAAATCTGTTGTTTGCAGTTTTTTTTTTTTCATCTTTACTGAATATTGAGCCCTTTCAGTGAATTTTATTAAGCTATTCAGTTTCTTAACACCTTTTAATCGATTTATATCGTAGTTCAGGATGGCAGTGTTCTTTGGGCAAACGGTGCTCCTCTAAATTCTGCTAGTCATGTGAGAGTTTCCTGCTGCTTTGTCCCATGTTCACGTTTTGCAAAATACTTGATATCAGAGGATGAAGAGTCCACTGCTGCTATGCTGAACGTTCCTCTTAGACCACAGCCACGTTAAAACACAACTTCAACATTTATGAAACATATTGCACAAATCCACAAACCTGTTTTGTGAACGTTTGTTGTTCAGTTAAAAGCCTTTTCGCAACACACATAAAACATTGTACTGATTCAGCCATTCTTTCTCAGCAAAAAAAGCGCATGAACGTAATTCTCAAAAAGTCAAACTATTTCTTAAAATATTGACAGAAAGAAAACAAAGTCTTTCTTACTACTCCACAATTAGACGATGGCTTCTTCTGAAATTGTAAACAAAATTGAATATTTCAGTCAGCATCCCTTAGAGTGGGAACAATAATCCTGCAGAAATGCTTGAACATGCACCTGCAGAGAGGGACCTCCTAATGGCTCCATCTCTAAACAGGGAGACTGCAGCCTGACTGCTGGTCCATTTAAGCCTCTTCGGTGAGATCTACACTGACCCAGGCCTCATCGTAGCTTCTTCTGCTGCCCCTCGACGAAAAGAAGCGCACTGATTCCTACCTTTTACTTTCTGCTTTTGGATATTGACACTTTCATAAACCTGTATCTTAAATTCACTGTTTGATTTAATGACTCAATCAGCTGTAACAGTATTCAATCTCCAGGGTGGACTTCAGCAGATAAAAACATGGGAAGTGCATGACAGTGGAGCGGATAATATACCTTGGCTTTAGCATGACAGATTTATTGCACCAAGTGATTGCCTCCTGCACAAAAAGCTTGTACTCCTGAGATGGAGACTAACTGTTGTGTCTCAGTGGGAAGTCCTTCCAGTTAGAGGAGGAGAAGTCTGCACAGCGTGATTTCCGACCACCAGACATGGCAGTGTGACATTATTGTTGCCTGTTGGGCATAGTGCCTGCAACAGTAACAGGTAGTGCTGGAAAATGAGCGACAAACCAGCCCTGGGATGTTGTGCCTGCACAGAAACTGCAGCTGAGGAAATTCTGCATTCTGATGCCTAACAGGGTAATGACAGCAAAGATGTTTCCATGGGATACATATGCTATTACCTCACCAGTTCCATTGGAATGTAGTGTTAGGAGGCAAGTATGTTTGATGTCTGCAAATGTGCAACCATCTTGAATGGAGTCAGACGCTCATTCTCTAGCTCTTTCACTCACTTTGTGTCCAATTGTTCTCAGACATGGCAGACATCCCCATTCAAGGGCACAGACGGCTGTGCTGTTGAAAAACTAATGATTTCTCTGGGCTGGAATGAAATAAAATGAGCAAGATTGCGGATGGAGAGATTAATCCATGCAAAAGTGGAGAAGCATTCAAAAGACGAACCGGGATGGGTCCTGTTGTTGTTGTTGTTGTTGTGGTTGTTACCTTTGAGATCGTTTTGAGTTCTTTGTTTAAGTAAACACTGGCGCTCCTCCACTGAGGCTTCTGTTGTCTAATTAACTTCAACGTCTATGCGGCTGCAAGATGCATTCAGCTTAACTTGACTTTAGAAGTATTATAAGGTTACTAGTGGGATTTTTGGTTTTTAATTAGTATTACTTTACTTTATAGCAAATATGGATACCAAACAACAAAAGACATCTGAGCTGAAAAGACCTACAAAGCAAAAAAGAAATGGTAGTTACTGAATGTAACTCCAGTTCATCTCTTATATTTAAATAAGGAAATTAAATTAATAGTATTTTTATGCTTTTTCTTTTGCCAACTGCCAAATAAAAACAGTTTGTTTGGGACAGGTTGCTAAAAGTTCTCACAGGCCAATAAAGTTGCAAACCTTCCTGCCCTAGATGTTGAAGTATAAACCTGTTTTAACCTCTTTTATTTAATATATGCCAAATATTGACACTTAAATACAATCCAAAATTCAAAAATACTGCAATTTTGGTATTTCTGAACTATTAAGATCAGGCATATAAGCCTGAGAACTTGACCAAGCATTTAATGCCAGCTCTAGAGATTTAATGCTTTTATGCTTGATGCTCACGACACATTAAACATAGCAAATTATTTTAATTTTTTTTTATTCTCAGCTCTAGATATTAATATTGCATGTCTCCAAAATTATACAAAAAAATCAAACTTTATATCTGCTGCTTTGATTCATGTCTGGAAAAAAAAAGAAAAAGAAAAAAACTAATCAGACATTTTAAGGGATAATCTCAAAAACTGTTAAAAATCAAATTTTATTTGACCATGAATATTAAAAACACAATTCTGTAACAATACTATTCCACCAAAAGTAGACTGACAAGACAATATTGAACTATTGCCGTTGGGGGAAAAAAAAGAAAAGAAAATGGAGATGGTCAAAACTGGTCTTCTGTTGATGTGTTAGAGATTGGATTATTCCACCCGACATCACAGAAAAAGCTCTGTGTACAAACTCTCACCTTTATTGAAAAGCAGCCTAATTTGCTGCCTGCAATGTTTTTCCCAGAGCACCGGCTGGAGCAGATGTGCTCCTGTTTACATACTGAAAAATGCTTCTGTTTTGTACCTCAAACAGCTGTTTGCCACATAACTGCTTGTGCTCCTTCAGGCTGAGGAGAGCATTCTGATGGAGGACCACCCTGCATGATTTGGTGCTTCGCTACGCAGTTAATGCCTTTTCAATACAAACTTCATGGCTGCAGGCCAACTTGTAGGTGTTACGTCAATAGCTCACTTTGCTTGTTTTTATGCCCATCCATTTCAAACAACCTGAAGAAGAAGTGAAATCACAGTGCTGTTTGTCCACCTCCGCATGCATGCTGCTTTATTGATTGCTGTGCAATGCTGCTGCACCCTGCACCGTGGTTTTCCAGACATCTGGTATCTGTGCACCTGTTACCCACTGCCTTGTAGTCAGTGAGTCAGCATTACCATCATAGCTCCTTGACTTCGTTGTTGCTGCTTTTACAGGCTTTAAAATATCAAGCATGGTCTGAAATAAGGTGTTAGAGATATAGTGCAGACATTGCTAACAGCACTGTGATAGACAGAAAAGCTGCACAGGGTTGAATCTAATTATCAACTTCATTATCCAAAGATCTTTTCTTTTTTTGCAATGAATTACTGGAGAAGTCCCACGAAATGTCAAAAGAAAAAGAAAAAGTGAAAAAAATGTCTAGTTGCAGCAATATTGGTCAAAACCCCAAATATATTCAATTTACATTTATATAAATAATATATTTAAAGTTTAAAAAAAAAAAAAACACAAGTAAAAATCTTCATGCATTGTATTTCAAAAGCTTAAACCAGCCAGTGTTGATTTTGCCATAGATTACCTTAAAAATAACACCAATCACTTATGCAAATGCTTATTGGTTAAATTTATGTACATCTGCACAACTATTATCAACTATTTCATCAGTGTCATTTATGTATAGAGTTGTTATTTTTCATAATGCATAAAAAACATTTTAAAGAAGTAAGCCTGATAACAGAACTTTGTCACATGCTGATGGCATAGTACAGTTAAGTACTCCAGCTTGTGCTCTTATTTTGAAATTTCTTGCTTTGAGTATAATCTGTGGATACTTGCAGGATATTTATGTCTTGATTGGGGTCAGCTTTTTGCAAAATCAGACATGCGGGAGGCTGCAACTGAAGGACTTGATTTATAGTGACCTTTAGTCGGTCCCCGGTGTTTCAGCGGTGCCGGCTCACAACAGCAGCATTTCATTACGCACACTGGAATCCATCATGCTGAGTGTTTCCCCTTTGGCTACATTTGTTTGTCAAGCAATCAAGCGTGGCTGGCAGATGGCTCGAGTTATGAACTTTTGCAGCATCGGCGCTGGAATCTGATGATAAGGGTGGTTTGTTGGGTTTACTTTTGTTTCAGACTCATACTCTTTTTGTTTTCCATTGTTCACCTGTTTGTCCATATGTTTGTCAGCTGCAGAGAAGGATAAAATGACTGCAATGGGCTGTTTAAGGAGCAGCTGATCAATAGCAGTAATTTAAGGATCAGTTTGTTTGACACTGAAATTCCTAACTTTCAAAACTAACGTCAAAGCCTGCACTCTAAGAACAAAAACATTCATTGTTTTTTTGCTCTGACCCGCTGAGCAATCAAGGGCTTTGCTAAAAACAAACAGCATCAACACATTTACCAAAAAAATCAATACCAGAGCGGTTTTGTTATATTATGTAGTTACATAACACTCCTTTAGACACTTAAGTTGGATCACTGCTCAAGTCATCCATCTTTAATCTTTCTAATTTCAGATTTTGAAAGTGTGACAGTGACTTAATCATGGAAAATGTGCTTAAAAAATGTTTGATACCTCTCTTTTACTATATCTTAGAAAGACTGCAAGCAGGAAATCATTCAGCTTACTATCATATTACACATTATCATGTTATCAGCCTAAAATGGATGACATAAAAAGAATTTGTACACTTTTTTTTTCATTTCGGTTTTCCATGTGAAAGGGAAAAATCTGCTAAGCCTGCCTATAATGCCATTAAACCATATTTTAACAGACCTTCCTCAGAGAACGCGGTGTCTCTTGCTAAGCTAACTGGCTGTTGGCTGTAGCTTCATGTTTTACAGACAGCCTTCAATGATATTTGTCAGTACCTGATGTGAGTCCGTGTCGATGTGAGTCGCGCAGGCGCGATAACGTCCCCCACATTGGACAGCAAGCTATGGCTAAACCACTGGGACAAATCATATATGGTTATTAAATGATAATTTTAAATGTTACTGATTGATTGTCTACTATTCCCAATTTTCTATTTATGTTAGGACATGTTGAGTTAGTGGAATGGTGTAAACTGGACATAAACCTTTTGACAAGTAATCTATTTGCCAGTTAAGTAAGCTGAAGTAGGTGTTAGGGGCTAACGTCATGCCAGCGTCTTTGCTCAGCGCTAGCTAGCCAGGACAAGTTATTATAACACAGGTCGTCACTAGCGCCAGAGCTGTTTAAATGGCTCTGGCTACAGCTAACCACAAAGCCAGCACTAGCCCTATCCAAGAAAGCAATTATGTTAGCGTGAGAGCCCTGTTAGCTGGCTAGTACTAGCATCCTTGCTAGCTAGGCTAGTGCGAGCTTTACTATGCAGCACAGGTAAAATAGTTTGCATTTTCATTCAAGTTTGAATTCTGTGTGGGTTAGACACCAATTTATGATAGAGTTTTAAAACATTAAACCTGATTTAGACTGTCAAACTCAGATAATGCAAGAAACTTAAATTATGACATGTGGTTTGTCCATCTGGTGTAGCCATAGCTAGCTGTCAAAGATGGCGGACCTTTGAGCGCATGTGTGACTCACAATGACACGGGACTCACATCGGGTACTGACAATATTCTCATCTAACCAGTGCTTCAAGTGGAAAATAATAAGTGCCGGTACTCCCCTTTTTCACCTGTTGGCATATGAATTGGGTGGCCGGTATCAGCAAATCATCAAGTATTAGTCCACACTCTGAATTTTTACAGTTAATAAAAGATAGGCTACCAGAAAAATGATGCTGATTTTCATGAAATTGATTTATTTAACAAACGAGGCCTACTTTGAGTTTTCTGCCTCGGTATTTCCCCGTTCATCTTATGTTGCTGTGACGCTCTGAAACGCAGCCGTTGGGTGTTGACAGACGACAGAGCACGAAGCAAATGCGCAGCGCAACTGTTCCAGAGTGCACACACGACATCTTAATGCTAGTGTTAGCACATGGATGCAGCGTTAATGAGACGTTCCACTTCCGTGAGAACAAAACAATAAGCACCATGTAGTCCGTGAGAGAAGAGAGATGTGAGAGTCACGTATTGCAACCTAATGTAATGAATCGCCAAGAGACACTCTGATATGGAGGGGACAGGAAAGGATACTGGGAGCTTGTGAGAAGTCCTGTTACGCTGTAAAAAGTCCCGATACGCCGGAAGGTAAAAACTAGAAGTGGGGGTACTGCGTACCGGTGTGTACCGGCCCACTTAAAGCACTGCATCTAACTCTGACCAAAAAAGCAAATAAGCTAATTTGTCAAAATGTTGAACTATTCCTATTTAGATGGAAATGAGACCTTTAGACTTAGACCCATCCAAATCATTTACTGGCAATACAGGGTTATTAATCTGAAGCTAATGCCACTTTTGTTTCCATCCTAAGTGCATCTGAAGTTGCCTGAATATCATAATAGTTGTATGAAAGTTATTTAGGCTATTCAGAGTCTTTATTCTAGACAGGTGGTGTTAATTTTAATGTTAATCAGTACCTCTCACAACTGTGGTGGTCATGTATTTACCAAAGTTTTACTGTGAACTATTGTCATATAATTTAAAGCTGTAATGGTGCTGGTGTCTGTATTTCATCCTACATTGAAGAGCAATTTAAAAAAAACAAAAAAACAAACAAAACAAAACTTGTTAGGGTTTCCAGTATGAGTCTTAGCCTGACATGATGTACTTTTTCAGTTGCTTTAAAATGCTGCCAGTAGTGAGATGCCAGAGAAAACAATGAGGAATTGTATTATTTTGGCACAAAAATGTAGCAATTCAAATACATTGTAGATTCAAAACAACTGCCACTGGCAATCAAACCCATACTGGTAGGATCCCAGTTTACTCCACTTATTTGTATTGTTGCTCCATTCAGTTTCTTCACACTACAGAGATAATTGAATATTAAAACCTGTTACAATGGCATCACACTGTGTACTGTGTCTTGTTTTTACTGCCTCATGCATCCAAGTGTTCGACATTAAAATCCCTGAGATATTCAGAAGCTTTTCCCCTCCTTGTGCATACAATATCTGCCGTCTCTGTCTATTGCACCCTCTCCCAGCACTGAGCAATCAATCACCGCTAAGCCAGGCTACATCACGCTGTGCGCTCCAGTGAAATAATGAGTATACAGTATCTGAATATTTCATAAAGCCCGCCCCAACCTATCCTTACGTTATTTGCATCTTGAGATCGAGGACACGCACTTGTCTAAGTCTGATTGCTGCAATGTTTGTCTTTTTTGAGAAGATCTGGTGCTTGGGCTAATTCAAGTAGTTGTGTTAATTGTTTTTTCTCTGTTTCTTTGTGTAGTTATTTATCATAGTCAAACCACAATAGTCCCATTGTGCTTACTGAATACTCAGGGGTGAATTCACAAAGACTAGATGGCAGCTGCTGATAGCTCTATGAATTGCACTTGACGTGCAACTGCTGTCTGCTCAGCCTCAAGGTTACATTCACAGAAGATGTTGTGCCAATGATGTCAAAGTGCAACACGCCCATAAAGTTTTGCACAAGGGTGCAGTTATCCATCTGGCAAAAATTAAATGGCTTCTCTGTACTTATCCAGTCATGGCCCAGTCATGACTCACATGGTGAGTCCGTCTTTGCCATTTTGTGCGGGTTAATATGTTATTCATTGCCAGTTTTCAACACTAATTGATATTTTTTAAACCTGTCCCAACTCTGAAGATGCTCTAATCTTCACTTTAATTGCACATATGGGGCAGGTTTTGTGGTAGTGACAAGTTGTTTATTAGTACCAGAACGAATTGGTACTGGGTGAATTGCTTAGACATCTTTCGGATGTCGGATTGCTCGCTGGTTTCCATAACTTTTCTACAGAATGAAAATCAATTGTCATCCCAATGTCAGCCCACAATTTCTCCCTTATCTGTGTAATCTGACAGGCTCATGATGGATAATTTTGCTTAAGAGGAAGGTAATTTCAAGTAGTCTTTCTAATTAGATGATTGGCATCCCACTTGTTCACCTGAGAGGACACCTGATAGGCACCATTAACCGCCCCCCCCAATGCTCTTTCAGAATGAAAAAACACAGTTCTGAGCTTGTGAGAAGCTGGAAATAAACTAACAAAGACACATTGAACTTTCAGTTTTTGACACTCTATTTTATCTTCAGTTGTTCACAAATTTGAGCAACAACTGTTCTACCAAGACAGAATGAGATGTGCTTCCGTTTGACTTTGTTATTTGAAGAAAATGCAGTGCATATCAAAAGAATTATTCAGTGTGTCTTGCCAGGAGTAAGATGAGAAGATTGATTCTGCTCTCATACAGCATGCTAACTATACCTGAAGCTGATGGGAATGTCATTAGTTCTGCTGGTATTTGGTTAAAAACCAACATATTGGACATGTTCAAATTCCGACATTATGGTGGTGTTAGAAGGAAACAGATGTCTAAATTCATCCAACGGGAAACATTGATTACTATACCTATAATTTCAATGCAGTCTTCCCAGTCACTGTCAAGATATTCCACTGCATTTGAGTTTGATTATTTTAGTTATGTAGTTGTGTTGAATTCTTTGTGAATGCAAATGATCTCAGCAATCACTAATATTGTAAACAACTTTTAAGCAAGGATAGTTTCCAAAATATTGGAGGTGATGATGAGGGTACCCTTGAAAACAAGAAGAAATTAAGGTAGTTCTCAGCTTGCATTGAACACTTTGAAATATGTAAGCTACTTGTTGGTACATTAAAAAGGTATAATAAATGGGTATAGCTTACATCAGTGACCAGTTTTGTCATAAAATGTTGCAAAAATTAAACCATAAATCTCTGTTTCTCACATTGAAAGCATTGCTGTGAACGCCACTGACGGACCACTGTAAGTTTTCCCCCTTACAACTGCATTACTGCATAACCTTGACAAAAAATAAAGGTGAAGAAACATTAAGTGTGATGGATCACCCATCTCGAACAGGTTTCAAGTCTCTGCGAATGATTTTCTTATAGTGCACTGAAATTAATGAAAACTGCCTGCAAATAAGAAAATTAATCCCAAACCATATGTTGTAATTTGGAACGTGGACAGCAGTAAGTGCATATGCAATTTGTAGTTAATGGGGTAAATCATGCAAAACCACCAACATAGTTCCCTAAGCTTGAACACACTTTAGTTATGGATTATGAAAAAGACGCTGCAACTCCAAATGAGGATGATTAGGCGAATATTTAGTGCTTTAAGGCTGACGTGGAGAGGTTAGTGTCTGTTTTTGAATAGGAAATGTTCTGACAGTGTTCTGGACAAGTAGATTTCACGTGATAAAACAGACAGCATTGTAATCAGAGGGCTACTGCAGGTTGTTGCATCATGTTGTGGAGAAGTAAATACAGTATGAGTGCATTACATTTCATCTAAACAATCTGTATCTCTTCCTGTAATTATCTCAACCTACAATAAAAGGAAAAAAATGAAGGTCTTCTTCTTGCGAAGGCCTTTTTTCTTCCCTTGCAGAGGAACTCTGTGTTTGTGCTCAGCATTAATGATGATTTCCCTTAGTAACACCGGTCAGGACTCTGACATGATGAGCTGGTTTCCACCACTAACTCATGGCATTGACTGTAATTGCATTTCACAGGCCGACTCTGTGTGTGGAATGAGCAAACGGACGACTCAATGGCTCAATTTGTCTGAAATCACTACATCTCGCTACGTCACTACAGTGTTTTCCATCCTGTACATGTATGTGTGTGTGTTTGCGTAATGTATATAGATCTTTTCAATATTTCTATGAAGATATATGCTTCAGATATGCTTGGTAAAATGCAGAAGGGCTGTGTGTTTTTATGCAGCCTCAGTCAGTAAAACAATGTAAACATAAGAAGAATTTAGGTGAGTGATGCAGAGATGGAGATTGAGTGAAAGCACTGACAGACAGAGGGGCAGATGGAGAGAGGAAAAAAAGTGTGCAATGCCAATTTTGTGACTTTCAAATTGGACCGCGCAGTCCAACATGATCAGGGAGTTTGGAAACCTATTAAAAACTAAGCCGAGGAAAAACAATTTGGCCAAATTTCTGCCAAGATTAGATGCATTCTGTGAGAGTGAGCATATAAACATCTTTCTTGCTTGGACACTGACTCGACTTTGCAGCAGCTAAAGGTAAAAGAATCAGCAGTGAAGGCACAGACACAGAACACGGCGACGATGAAAAATCATCCTGTCTTAAATTTGCATATGAAAATCTTCCAGCTGGATATCCGTTTGACATTAACCTTCAAATGACATTCACAATTTCTCCCATTTCCTGGCTTTACTCAAATAAGATTCTGTCCTTCAGGACTTTTCCTGTTCATTTAAACTATTGTTAAAATCTGTCACAATAAATTCTTTGGTCTCAAAGTGCTGGCATTAAAATAATGGAAGAATCTCGTCAAAACCTCCTAGAGATCAAAGTGATGTCTTCAAATGTTTTTGTTGGACTAACAGCAAGAAACCTTAGTCAGAATTCTAGAAAAAAAGAGAAAAGCAGCAAATCCTCACATTTGAGTTCAAGAAACCAGCCAGTGTTTGGCATTTTTACTCACAAAGTAACTCAAATTATTGAATGCGTACTGATTACTTTCTCCTCATCAAAATCGCTTCAATCTTGTGCCTTATTGGATGATATGATTTATTTTCATGTTGTATTTCCACTCGTTCTAAAATGAGCCACAGAAAAATGCGCTTACATAGAAACACACCATATAACACTTTCATATTTAGAAAATAGGAGCATTTTCTCTTGAGAATTTTTGGCCTTTTATCTAATTTACAACGTTGAGATAATCCGTGTTAGGAGTGAATATATTACACCTTTTTAAACACTATCAGGGGACATAAACCAGTGTAAAAAGATTCAAAGCTTTGCTCTGAAGTCGGGTAGTGTTGGGTGTTTCTCTGCTGTAGGAGTGTCTGTTGTACAAGTTTTATGATCCACCTATAGGACCATTTTCTTCCTGCCTTTTGCCATCAGACAATCCATGATTAATCTGTGCCATTTGATTCCTGGCAGAGGGTATTGGGGGAACTGCCGGCTAGAATTCTGGGTAATGATGTACAGCTCAGTCTAACAGGGTTCGTAGCTTGTCTTCAGCCGCCTCTGTGCAGCAGGGGGAGGGCTGCGTGCATGGCCGTACACAGGGAATTCAATTAGCCTTTTTTTCGAGGAGGCTCTCAGAGTATTTTCCATCTTGTAAGTAAGCAGCTTCAGTTACAAGCGTGACATCAGACAGATGCCCGGCCTCCCTGTTCTGCAGCGTGTTGTACTCCCCGTCATGTGGCAGAGGGGCCACGGGCAGTTCCCCCGTTAGAGTGGTTGTCTAATGAGATCATTAAAGCTAGCCAGACAGAAAATGAAAAAGCACCTGTTGTAGAGTGAATGTTGTGTATTCCCTAAACATTAGAGGAATATTACCTCACAGTGTAGTGGAAGAACACTATGCACCGCTAAATTAACTTTTTGCATTCTCGCCTTGTGTGGTCAATGTCTTATTGATTATGATATGGATGTTGGGGATTCATTTGAATTAATTGGAGGCCCCTTGAATGCCTCATGGACCTCCGTTTTGATGTAACACTAAAGGCACAAGCACGCAATGCATAACCAGAGTGGGTTTTTTTTCTTCTGAAAAATTGTAGTTTCATTTCTGTAGACAATAAAAACAAAAACAGGTTTAGCCTGGACGGTGAATGTCAGGTGGGTCATTTAGGAGGAAACAAAATATAAAACATTCTTTTAACCAATTCTCATGTCACTGCTCATGCTATGCACCTTTTTAACTATATATATATATATATATATATATATATATATATAAAATATATTTTTTTT
>JAQFJA010000013.1:4225732-4235911 GCA_029874485.1 Naso brachycentron | reverse complement strand
AAGGTTCAATAAAGATGAAAAGATCAGTTACAGGGAATTTTCTCTCTGGCCACAATTAGCACAGGGCTATAAAGATGTGAAAATAGCTTCTTACAAAGCTCAGTGAGAAATATGTGACAAACATAAAGTGTAAACTAAAACTTGTAGTAACATGTTGGTGCAGTTTAATGTGTGAGCGTGAATGTACTCACTCTGTTGACTCTTGTCTTTGTGCTTTAGCTGCTGCAGCTCGTGTTGTTTCTCGTGGTGCTCCTGCTCTCGCCTCCTCTGCTCCATGTTAAACTTAACCACCAACACACACACATTTTTATTACAGCATCATGTTTAAATTATTGCCTGTAAGTACATATGTAGTGTAAAGTGTATTTTTTAAAGGCACCTAGTCTAAGAGTTTGTTCAGACAATTAATACATTATGTAATTCTTCACAAAGATGAGTCTATTTCTGCGTCTATATCCTTTACCCGTATGTGTTGGTGCAGTTGTTGCTGTGAGAAGGAGGTGCGAGACTGAGGGGAGAACGGCGTGAGGAGTAAAGGCGGGTGCAGCGGGGTGAGAAGCGCCGTGTCCGAACCAGGGCGCATCCCCCGCTCTCCCACCCTGAGGTCCATAGGAAACAAGGCTGCACACGACACCGGCACTGCCACAGAGGAATCTGGGAAAAGAGACGGGCGAAGGGAGGGAGAGGAGAGCAGCATTTATTTTCTTCATCCCCACTGAAAAGAGCTGATTTACACAATACTCTGAGGGGAAACCCCACCTGAAAACAATGAGCACATGTAAACACAGGCAGAATGAACCAGTGTTTGTGGAAAACAAAAAGTCAGAATTATAGTTTACTTTGCAGTTGCAAAACTCAAAGCCAAACACTTTTTTGGAGAACTGCTTTTAGATAAGCAGGCTCCCAAAGCTGAGTAAATATATTGTTGTGTTGATGCTGCAGATTCATTCATAATATATATATATATTATATATATAGATATATTGAACTTTCTAACATGATAGAGTTTTTTGCCAAATGAAAAGATACCATGACACAGTGATCTTTACTGTGTTTTAATCTTTCTTAAAATAACCTCCAATTGTAGATTTAGAGTCAATTGAGAAGAACACTTGCTTACTGTAGTTTTTTGCTAACAACAGCTACTATAACCTTGATAATAAAGAGCATTTAGCAGTAAAAATGATTATGACACTCTTTCTACAGCAAAACAAAGAAACTAGGCTACTGGACACTGCTAGCTCTCAGCAATGCAGCAGTTGCTACTGTGCCTCCTCCTTTCAGGCTAGTTTGTTCCAATGACATAAAACATATTTTCATTATTAGAAAGCTTATTCTTTTTTTTTTCTACAGCTAGAAAATTATGTTAGGGTTTTTGTCCGTGAATTAATATGAATAAGTATCTGCAATTGTAATTGAATGAATGAACGACAAATGTATTGTAAATTGTATTCAGGGGCAGCATAACACCAAAATATCCCATAAGTCTTTTGGTCCACAGTCAAAGCCTCATGGGAACTGTAGTTGGGAAAGGCAAGCAAAGAGCTCAGTCTTAAAACTTTGTTGTTAAATTTTGAAAGTTTACAATCTTGTGTAATAGTAGATACACATCTGGCTTACAATGTGGACAAAAAAGTAAAAAAAACAGCATTTTGAGGCTTTCAGACAGAAAGACTGTAGGACATAATGTTCTCTGTTCAGTATACTTTACTATATTAAAAATTTAATGCAGGGTGATATGGCCTGAAAATAAAATCTCAGACTTTTTTTTAAACCAAACTCAATTTACAATTTTAAATGATTTTTCTTTTCTTTATAACAAACTACAAATGACAAAGAAAATACTTAAAGTAAGTTTTGCCTTTGTTTTGACGCTAAAAATTAACAAACTTTTCTTAATTTAACTTTTCTCTGCACTACGTAGTTTCAGGGATGGGGAAGTTGTCTACATTTGCACTAAAGTCTGCAGTAATTTGACAAAAAATATTCACATGTAATTTTTAAACCATCAGCAATCAAAACAATATAATTTTGAGGCTCCTGGAACCAAACACAAGCCTAGAAAGAGAAAATCAATTTGCATTGAAAACCACAAATTCAAATTAACCAATCAGGTCGATTTAACACCCAGCCCTGTGGAATTCCATAAAATGAAGATTTTATGAGTTTGCATGTTTCACTCAGTGTAGACATATATTGTGGCTTTAAAGAGTTGGAACCAGCAGACAAACAATAAAGTTGCTGACAGTGTGGAGTAAGATTACTTAAAGCCACACTGGATGACATAAAGAAACAAAGGAAGAAAGCCTGTATGTTAGAGAAAACAATACATGGTTTTATTTGACTTAAAATGACCTTTTAAATCTTGTTCTTAAATCACTAGTATTTTTTCTCACATCAAAGACATCGATCCCTCCTGTTTAATTCTTTACTTAAAGCTTGTCAGAATGATTGACCGCCTCCCTCCGGCAGCATTAATTGCTGTCTGGCAGCCTCACAGCTTAAAATGTGCTGGCAGTGACACAGCTTCTGGAAATAAAAGTGCCATTAAAAAGAGAAACTATAAGGTTAAGTCACAGTGGTCGGCAGATGGAAGGAGAGATGCTGGTAAATCTGAACTCAAATTTGCATCGTTATACAGTATTTTCTGTTAATTAAGCAGCACCACGAGTAAGTAAACACATGAATGAAGCAGAATTCATCCACTAGATGGCAGTGTTGGTTTGGTTTTAGGGCATTAAATGTCCCTAAGTCGACTGTATTCAGGGTTTAGAGTGTTTAGAGTTGTTGTTTTTGTCTTTGTAGCTGTTATGCATTTACCTTAAGTTACTTTTCTTCAGTTATTAGGGCACAAAAGTGGAAATTAAGCAGAAAGTCTCTCCTGCTGGCTTCCAGGAATCCCCCACAGCGACCCACCAGGGAGAGATGTATTAACACATGATTACACGGCAGCTCAGTGAGGATTGTGGGCCAAATAAAATGCAGCAGAAGCTGTGCCAACTCCCTCTTTGTTCTGCTTTGTGTTTTGTGATCACAGAATACCATTTGTAAAAGTGCATATTGATTGTTTTCACTTTACTGACTTTCTTTCCTTCTTATTTGCTGGAGATTTGATGTCGGCTGATATCAGCAGTCCTTCACCACGAACAGAAGACTCCGGCTGGGATTAAACCTCACAGCTCTGCCCTCTGCTGCCCAGCTGCAGGGCTGATCTGTTCAGGCATCAGAGAGCACACAGCCTGCTGCAGTTAGCTCTTCATAGCAGAGCCTTAGATAATCTAATCTTAGGTAATAAGGCTGCACGGCCAAGCCAGACCACACTGCAGGTCCAGGAAGTGTGTGCATTTATCAGTTTGAAGACGTTACACATATTCAGTCCGCCTTTTAAAATGTACTGCATCAGTACCTTCAGGATTTCCTGCAGTTGGACAAATCTGGCTACCCAGCCTCTTCTTCCTCCCTAATCACATCACTTCAGTGCCTGAAAATTGAATTGCATTTCTGGGTTTTGTGCCAGAGTCTTAAATGGATTTGATGTCCAGAAGCACATGACAGCCTTTTTTAGATTTATTTATTTTTGTTCCTTTTATGAAACCTTTCCTGGAAATCAATGGTAAAATATTTTGCCAGGACCACGGCGGAGCCTCAGCCGGAGTCTGTACCATCTGAGCATGTGGGTTTGCAGCTGAGTAATCAAGTCCTGCAGTGGTTGGGCATGTTTTTAATCTTTTTAGGAAGTCGTCTTAATTGAAAGGTAAATTTGAACAGCTGCGCCTCGTGTTGCTGCAGGTTGGCTGTGAATATATCGGAGGAGGATGTTTGCATTTCATGAGGCTTCTCCCAAAGTAATTGCGCCCGTTCCTGGAACTTGTATGTTCTGTGGGCCGTGATGAGTCGATGAGTTATTTTGTGTTTTTCAGCTCGCTGAGGCTGAAATCCCAGCATGCTCAGCTTGTTAAGCAGACAGAGGGAGGTGTTCTGGATCCTGTGAGGCCAAACAAAATCAGATTACAGTTTCTGGCTCTGCTGTGTATGAAATGGCTCCTCCTGCAAATAAAGCTGAATGATGTGGCATCAGTCCAGCCAGCATAGCACAAAGAACAGTTTTTATCGTCTTTATAATGTTTTCTTCCTCTTTTTTGTTGGTAAAGCAACTACTATCATTTGCTTTGCCATCTGTACCTGAACTCTGTTGCTTTCTAAGCTTTTAATGTCAGTTAACTCGGCCACAACTGTTTTTCGTTACTCATTCAACAAATATAGATACTGAACATTTAATCGACTGGTGGACTGACAAAGAATTAATCAGTAACTGTGTTGATAATCAATCAAATTCAGAGGTTCAAGCTTCTTTAAATGAGTATTTGATGCTTTTTTTGTAGTTGGACAGTTGTTCATATAAAAAACATTCAAATAAAGCTTTTCAGACATTTTTAAACACAATGGTTAATTAATGATGAAAATAATCAATAGCTGCAGCTGCAGCCCTACAAACATGCTGTGCATTATCAGACTCCAGGTTTCAAATGCAAGTTTATTTGATTTTCAGGTGGTAAAAGGTGTTATGTGTGTAGCATCACTCCAGCTTCCTCTGCATTTTAATGTGCTCATTAATTTTTTTAACCCTTTAAAAACTGTAGCTATGTTGCCTGTATATATTGTTGTTAAAATTCACAGATTAAAACGTTATATACGTCAAATTAGTGGGTAAAATAGATAAATAGATTAAAAGAAAACAAAAAAGCAACCAACTGTGTTTAAATGAATTAATAGTAAAATTAAAAAAAAACATATTAAATAAAAATAAGCAAATGAGTGTCACTTGTCAAATTAAACCTGCTGAAAAAATAACACTGAAATCTCCCTGAATGATGTCAGACAGAATAATCTTCTTATTTCTCGTCTATCAAAACATGTCTCCCTGAAAATGTGCCATGCATGCCTGGCAACTTTTTCTGCCCTTTCCACCACATGGGGGCACTCTTGTTCTCTGCACGCGGCCTCTGCCGCCCCAAATAGAGGCAAAGATCAGAAACTAACAGACAGACTTGAGTCCAGTCCCTCTGCAAAGTCATGATAAGTTTCTTACGCAAACATCTGATCTGCTCATGTTACGTTGGGTCGTTTTGTTTGGTACATCAGCGGACATTTGTGCTCAGCTGTGAGGCAAAGACCGAGCAGTCCCTGAACGTTTGTCTTCTCTACCACGGGGCAGGAAAAAGGGGGACGGGATCTCTCCGGTGCTGCTACCTCCCGTCTCTCGGATCCGGATCATGGGCGCCTCATTCAGCAGTGAGCCTCATTCATCTGGCTTCATTCTCGTATCAAGTTGGGAAAGTGTTGAAACTGCTTCGCTGCAGCGTCGCTGAGCCCCGACCAGAGAGCAGAAAGTACGTGATGTGAATCCTGAACACAGCTCGGAGTGATTTTTTTTTTTCTTTTTTCTAACTGAACTCGAGCATCGCCTAATCGAATCACATCAGTCGTTACTCATTGACCTTCTCTAGCTTGGACTTTTTTGTTTGCATTGATTGGACAGAGACTCGCCACGTTATTCTTCTTGCTTTGTTGACAAATAGTCGAAATGGCGTCACTGTATCAGAGATTCACCGGAAAGATCAACACAAACAGTTCCTTCCCAAACCCTCCAGAGGCGAGCCATCTCCTCGGGCAAAGTGCCGAAGGGGAGCGGGCGGCGGAGAGCCAGCGACCCCGGCGTCAGCATCCGTACGGTCGGCACCGCGAGGACGAGGATGTAAGAAACTATGACCTTTACTTGTCCCAAACATGATAGAGAGCTTTTTTAAAATATTTACAGCCGAATCAGTGCGCTATTTTCACACAGTCATTGACTTAAACAAAAAGGTCAAATGTGACTTGAAGCCAGTATAGAAGAGTGTGTCTCCTTTGAGCTATTTCGCTGTTAATTACAACTCCGCGTTTCAAAGGCGAAGTTGTCAAACTTCTGCGTCATTGCCTCAATTGGTTGGCTTGTCTGTCAATACATGACGCATCAGTTACGTCTCTTGTAAAGCAAAGTGCGCTCAGCGGCGCGGTCATGTCATTGTAACACCACATAGGCTCTGTGCCAGTTTCCACCTGGATTTGGGATTATTAGCCTATTATCTCTTCAGTGTGTTTATATTCTTCAAACTGCTGTGTGCTCACTGAAAGCGGAAGTCCCGTCTTCCACGTTAAACCAAACTGTTGTGCTGTCAAATTGAAATTTAAAGCGCGAAATAGTGGCTGAAAAAAACTGTGCTCGCTTGTGACACGTGCGTTTTTAGTGGGAAGGATTTTCATAGATGTTGCCGGGGTCACCTTGGCCGTGTTAAAACCGGTGTTTGGTCGTTCAGAGCACCTGTCCGCGCCTCACACGGTGCCAGGTTGTCAGGTGAGAGCCGCAGACTCGCGGCGCTGTCCGTGGTGCTGAAGCACACAGACTGACTGGACGCTCCCGCTGCTGACGCTCTCCGTGGTGCTGAATGAGAAACTCGGCAGAACAGCTTTGATATAGCTGCTGTTATTTGACTGTTTACTGCGGAAATGGGGGGAAAAAAACTTCTTGTCGGTCTTATGAATACATGTACACGTCTGAATTCCCCTCATCTGCCATCGTTACCATCATCACAAACATGATATTGATAGATAATGACATTAAAACTCTTTAAAGCTTAGATATGTGATTCAAGTGACAAGGTCAAACTGAATTCAAATTCAAAACACTTTGTTTATCACACAGTGATAAAAACTTGATGAAGTCTGCCTTTCTTTTTACTGCGTGAGTGAGGATGTCTGAGTGTTGGTTTGAGGGGTGCCAGTGATTTGTGATGCATTCTTGATGATTCTTGTGAGTTTTTTCCTGCTTTTTTTCTGTGAGAACGTTGTACCAGGATGCAGTGCTGAACGTGAGGGCGGATTTGATGAGTGAGCGGTATACTGCAGTTAAAATGTCCTGCATGATGGTAAAAACCTTTCAGCCTTCTCAGAAAAAAACGTGCGCTGCTGGGCCTTTTTTTAGACCACATCTGCATGCTGTTTCAAGGACAGGTGGCGGTCAATCTCCAAGCCCAGGTACTTAAAGGTCTCGACCTGTTCCCCCACCTGCTCCCCCAGGCTGAGTGGTCCAGAGAGGAAGTGGGATGTGAGGTGTCCAGCGCCCCCAACAACATGACCTTAACACAGCCCTAACCCGAGAAGAGTTCTGTTTTATTTATTTAAATTACCATAAAGGTAATAGAGCCTTTTATGTCAAGCTGTGATATTTTTTTCTAGATCAGGTTAATTTTAGAAAGTATGATGCTACTGCACCCTTTAGCTGTTCTTTTTTTTTTTTTCTAGCATTCATTGTCTCTTTACTGTTCCCAAATTAGCTTCTACTGTTTGTCTCAACAAGCTCGGGTCATCGCTGTGTCTAAGCTTTTAAATTTAATCACTGCTGTCCTCATTGTGTCCTCTGCAGCTGAGACATATCTAGTTCAGAGCATGGTGGAGTTAGCATCAGGTCAGTAAGTTCAACAGTTCATCAGGCTAGACTAAAACGCCCTTTTTTAAAATAGATTTTTACATTTGAAAAGTTTTACCTCAATGCTGTTTGTAATTAATGATGACACCAATCCTTGCTATCAGACAGTAGCTTACTTTATGTATTAAATTATTGAGCTAGATGTATGACATGGCAGCTAACAGTTACAATAAGCTTGTTAACCAGTTTAAACTGGATGCACAATGACTTGATAATAAACAATCAGCAATTTTAACATTGCAACACTTAAAATTGAGCCACATTTCATCGTCTTCTCAGCTCCTTTAACTACAATCACAGTGCAGTGTGTAGACACAGAGCACATAAAAGCCAGAAAGAACCCACATTAAATATTAAAAACTAGTCAAAAATGCTGCTGTAAAGAAAGTAAGGTAAAACCTTACGATTTAAAGGTTGTGCTTGGTTTTGGTAGTTTGTATGTTTTGCCAGCAGTAACCTCCATGTAAATATTATACTTTCACATTTTACATTTTTTTTGTGTGTGTCAGCTCTAGATTGTGTTGCAAACTGTAGTGCCTACAGTGCAGTGCAGGAGTTAAAACGCTGGTTGAGGTGTGCATGAATATAACATGAGGCTGATTTATTGACCAGGAGTCCTGTCTTTGTGTTTGTTGGTGCAGAGAGAACTCCGATGTAATTTGAAATAAATACAAACAGTGATGTATGGCCGGTATTCATCAAACTGAGAGAAGGGCAGGAGATTCTGCACGGGAGGAGAGCTTTGTTAGATGTGAAGATTTTTCAATACAGGCCTGTGGAATTATTACTGCAGGGTAAAGACGTGTTAATGAAGGCTCAGATTCATGCTCTACTCATTCAGTACACACAATATATACACCCTGATCCTGCTAATCCTAACTCTACAAACATAAATACTTCCTCCAGCAGCTCTCTTATCCTAGTCCTGACTAGTACTCTTTTTGAATGTCAATCCAAGCTTTGGCATCTATCCAACTGTTCGGCCTTAATGAGCGAGTCTGGTGGAGGTGACATTTACATCACGCTGTGTGGATGAGATCTAGAGCCCACTGGGATGAAGAGCTCATCCACTGACTCAGCCTCCCTACAGATGCAGCGCACAGCCCGGCTCTGTCTCTTCAAAGCTTGATCCACCTTTTCTCCTCAGCTGCTGCTCCTGCCTTACGCAGCACTTCTGTCGCACACGGCTGTTTTACTAACAGGCGACACTAGGCTGGTTCAATGCCAAATCATTTTCTAAGAGTGTTATTTTATCTCATTTTGCACTGACTTTACTGCAGCTTGCTTGTAGTGCTTCAAATGTTAGGCTCACTGAAAGTCTCTCTGCATAAAAGTGTGACTTAAACTCCTTAATTGTTAGCGTCATTGTCTCAACACCTTCTTTTCTATTTTTAACCACACCCCATCCTCCACCTCTTTTCCTGTCATCTGTTCTGCTGTGTAGTTCCATTCCAATAATATATTCGTCACGTTTGCACTCTCTACCTTTGGGATAAATTTGAATACAGGGTCTGACAGAATGTAGATGCAGGCTGGTGTTCACTGTCCCCATTTTATTGTTGGAGCTGGTTGAGGTGAAGCTACTTTTTACACTGGATTCACAGTAAATTCCAGTGGTTTGCATTAGTGATCACACCAAAGATTCCTCCCGTGCGTTTGAGGGATCATGAGACAGTTAAAGCTGGAGTGGGCAATTCATCTTTGGTGCCATTGCGCCAAAATTCCATAATAACCTTTCAGCATATTATAATTCAGGTGATTTGAAAAAAGATGCTTGGCTCTGTATTCAAACTGTGACCAGAATATCAACCAGTCACGGTAATTTCAGAGAGCACATGTTCCTATTGGCTGCTCTACACTGCGTTTGACAGGTGACATCCCTATGAGCTGGTCAGCGGTTGAAACAGGTGACGTGCCTTATGTTGTAAAACTGGCCTCTGCTGACAGTAGTGTCAACAGGCCACACCGTCAGCCGGCTTGAGTCGAGCTGAGACGGACCGGGTTGCACCGCTGCAACTTTCCCTGCGACTGTTTTGTCATGAATCTTTGGTGTAAACTGAACTTAAAAAAAGAGAGCGACAACAAATTTAAAAAAAAAACGTGAGCTGGAGCAAAAACAGGGAGGGGAGGGTGCAGCAGAGTTGCTTTCTTAGGAGTCTCATGCTGCAGCTAGCTTGATTTCTACGTTGCCTATCCCAGCTTTAATAAGACAGAAGAGAAAATTCACTTCTGCCACACAAATACTTTTACATTTTTCTTTTATGAAATCACAGATAGTTTTAAATCAGTGGGCCTTTTGCAGTTCCTTAATAAAAACCATTTGGGATGTTTAGAGGCGAGTCTGTCTTTTTAACACAGACAGACTGAATCGTGACAAAAGGCACCAACTAGACACAGGTGACCTTTTGAATTTATTACAAATGACTTCGCATCACCCCTCGAAATAGAGTTGATGTCAGAGCTTGACTAATATTTCAGCCACTGGATTACAATATTATCACATCAGATTGCTTAATTTATACTTCCAGCCATATGATTCGGTACTGATCAGGGTTTGTTCCACATACTGGAGCTTCAGATTAAGGAATTAGCCTCCATCAAATAGACAATGCATTTAGACCAACTCATTACCACCTTTGTTTGGAATGAGCTTG
>JAQFJA010000013.1:4213158-4225355 GCA_029874485.1 Naso brachycentron | reverse complement strand
TTGACATGTTCTCCACTGTGCGTGTAATCCCTCTCTGTCAATACATTTGATAGCGATCTTAGTCTGAAATCCTCTCTGATGATGATCGCTGGCTGGTGAAACAACTCAATTACGGTGAACTCAAACATGTTTTGTTTGTATTTTTTTAGTCTGCGGGCCCATGTTATAGACTGGGTACTGGGGTTTATTTGTGGTTCTAGTAGGTTCCGGGGAGATCCCACCTGCTGACTTTCACATGCCAGTGAGAATGAAAAGATGACGAAAGAAAAAAAAAGTCTCATTAGTTTAACTATCAAAGCTTTTTTCCCTGTGGTGTGATTTTGTTTCTCTCCACAGACCAAATTACAAGAGTAAACATCCCTGTTTAGTGTGTGTCTGGTACGATCAGCCCAATCGTAATGAGACTCTTGAGATATCTGGCTAGAAATATGAAGATTCAGACCTCTTACACACAGAGAGGTGAATGCTTATTTCTGTGATATGTGTGTGTGTGTGTGAGCGTGTGTTTGAGTCAAGTCTCCCCACAGTTCTACTTTTTTACGCCCTCCCGCCTCAGCTCACTTGACTCTGCGGTCTGATGGCTCTGTGCCTGCACTTTGCGTTAAGAAGGATGAGAAAAAAAGGATAAATCCAGCAGCAGATTAATGCACACTGCCTCTCTCCTTTTTGCTTTATCTCTCTGTCAAACACACACACTCACACACACACTCGCATGGACAAAAAGAGGATATTTCCCTGGGTTTGGATACAAAACAGTCTAGCCCTGAAATGTCCTTTTAATAAGCTGCACAGGATCAGATTTGGGTTTTACTAGAACACAAATAATCATGATAAAGAATGGAGGACAGGAAGTATCACTGTATACAGTATATAGTAAATATCTTTTATATCCTCTTTTACTGTGAGCAAATATAGAGGTTATTTTGGGATGTAGAGCTTTTAATAAATCTTGGGAATATTTTTTATTTTCCGCCTGGCTGGGTAGATAAAAATGCCTCTTAATTTGTCCTGTGGTCGTAATTTTTTACTGTTTTTCTATATGACTCTCAGAAGATAGCATAACGATAGACTGTTCATACAGTGCTACCATTATCCTTTTTTAACAACCCTCACAGTGCTATGTGCGTACTGTTCATAGTAATAATATTCTTCCTTTTCCAACAGCCATGTTTGTTTTTCATTAACTTTAATCCATTTGCTACAAAGGCTGATTCATTGTTTTCTGTCAGAAGTAATTACTTCAGTTTGCATTGGTTCTTGTGCGCAGTTAGCTATGAGTAAGCTACATTACAGCAAAGCAGAATGACAGGAAACCTGCTGTGTGAGTGAACAAACTGTAAGTGATGCAGGCATTCGTGATTGTTTAATAATACAAAACGATATTACTGACGGCAACATAAATGACTAATTTAGTACAAACTCAGAGTTGGATGATCTGCTGAATGAAACAGTGCACTTTGCACAACGTTCTAAGAAAAAATAGTAAACATGGTGGTCCGGTTAGACGGTGATGGACATCTTCTGCTTTTGAGAAACACAAGATTCAAAGCTTTAAAAGCAATAATTTCAGTGTTTGTTTTTAGCCATGCTAGCCATGTGGCTCTAACACAGCTATGTCGGTTAGCTGGTTTGCCATGTTGGTTACGTTTCAGTGCAGAACAGCAGCTAACATAACCTGCACAAGAGATGGCACATCGCTAACGTTCAAAAAGGTTCATAATGCCTCTACTCAAACTAAGCCTGGGTGATACATCTGAAAATCCTGATCATGATAGTGAAGTTCATATCAATAATTATTGATCACATAGGTTGTGACTGACAACTTGCTGTGCACTCTAAGGGGTGGGAGCAGCTGAGGTGATAAAATGAGTAAATATCACAATATTTTTGAACAAATACCTCAGTACTGAGACAGTAATGAAAGGATGACTATTGGTGAACAAAATATTAACCCAGTGAGATTTTCTATAAATAGTCGTTAGTATTGTGGGTAAAGGTAAATAAAAGAACAATGAGAACAATCTGGTAAGTTCAAAAAAACGTATCACTTTACTGTAATGACGCCTTTTCAAGCAGAAGAAGACAACACATGCCAGATCATGATATGACGATATCCAAAATCTGTCACGATATCTTGTCTCATATCACGATATGATATTATATTGATAGATTGCCCAGCCCCAACTGAAACTTAACACTTGTCTTATTGACAGACAAGTGATTTAAGCTGTTTTAAACTTCTCTTCTCTTTTTGAGAAGAGCGTCCCAGGTGTGAGCCGAGGGGGCATACATGCTGTTTCATACCTGGGATGCTGTTGTCATGAAGCTATTGGACAGCAGGGAGCGTGATCGTCCTGTCAAACTAGACAGGTTGACCACGCTTTCATAAAAGAGCTGATGAGACACGTCACAGCAACATCAGGTGACTCTTCTGAGGAAGACTGCAGGATGACAACAGGTAAGGTAAAAAACCTTAAATCACTTGTCTGTCAATAAGAAAAATGTTAATAAATACTGCCAACACCTGGCCTCAAAATGCTGCAAGCTGAAAACGTTGTCGAAATGGGCGACTTTGCATATGATCAATAACAAGCAGGTCAAGAACTTTGCTAAGACAGCCAAACAACAAGCGAGTGCACCAACATAAAACCTTAATTAGCAAGCCGGGCAAATTCTTACTAGTCAACAGCAAGAAGTCAACCTGTGCGTCCTTCTTGCAGCCACATATTTTGTGAAGCTGTTGCCAACAACTAAACCGCCTACAAACTGAAACTTTGTGTCTTGTTTTTCTCCACTTGGAATGAAGTTATTTTCTCAGTGTGGTATTGCTAGTTTTCATTAAAAAGGAATGGTTCTCCAACCACTGCATAAATGTTTCGTTTGATAGAGGCATTTTCACTTGTCGAGTGACGACACTGTACATTGTACAGCTTTTCAGGCTTCTTTCGGATTTTAGCTTGTGACACCTTGAGGGACTTCAGAGAGCCCATTACCAGAGATAGAGAATATTCTCATATGCTTTAAGTCTTTCTACTAGCAAACCTCATAGTGGTTCAGTAATTCAGCTAATAGTTTGTTTAAGCAGCTTAATGCCGACTACTTGCATGTAAAGGCAGACAGTGTCTTCTCTTCTCATTAACCTGGTTTTAATCACTTTAGAATAAAGATCTACTTCCTGTCTAACACTATCTGACTTTGCCAGGTTTCACCTCAATTTGCATTTATTAGTAAGCAGTAAGTGAGTAATTAACAATGGCACTTAAAAGACAGAGTCATCGGTTCACACACACAATTCAGGGTGGCATCTGGAGGCCTGCGTTGTGCGTAAAGTGAGTGCTGTTCAGATTTCTAAAGTATCTCCTCGCAGAGAAGCAAACTGAACAAGGGCTGAGGGAATAGCCAGCATAGAGACATCAGGAAACAACAAATGTAATTCTTTCCTCTTGTCTGCAGTCAACAATAACAACAACGACCCTTCATTGGTTTGCTGTCATCATCTAAATCTTCAGTGACAAGTCCCTTTGACCTCCAGCTCTGTTTCCTCATCTCACTAATTTCTCCTTCATCAACAAATCCTCAAACACTTCACGTTGATCAAACATGACACCCTCGTATGTGCACCATTTTCCCCAGTGATGAATTATGCAGCCGGCAGGGTGTAAAACGGCAATATGGTTTATTTATCATCAGGAAGCTCTTGCTAACTAAATCAGGTACACATTAGGAGGAGGAAACTGCATGTAGCTTAGTCCATATCCTCTTGCCGAGCCCAATCACAGAGAGCAGAAGGTGGTCACATGATTAGATTGAAGAGAAACTCGAGTTGACTTTAATGTGTTTGTGTCAAAAGTTGCTCTCTATATGAAGGTGTGTATAAATAATATATAGCAAAGTATAGAAATGGTTTTGTAACGGTTGCTGCTTTTTGAAAAGTATTACGGTAAACAAATAAAATGTTGCAAAATGTAGAAAATGGTCCATAAATGAAAATGTGGATTTTCTTTTTCTTTATTTCTGCTTCTTCTTTAAATCTGACTTGCAGTGATTAAATATGCACAGAGGGAGGGTTAGCAACATGAGATAATCCCGTTCCACTCTCTGAAGGGATTTACAAAATAATGGTAGTTTGAATCAAATTTGTCCCTATCCAAAGGCTACGGAATAAAAATAACAGTGATTGTTGAACCAGTGTTTATGCACTCCTCCCGTTCACTGTTAGACTTTTGTCTCTTACAATCTGTGTTTTGCAGAAATGTAGAAACAAATGCTCAGTAAGGGGAAAAAATGCTATAGATGATATATAAATGCCGAAAAAGGCAATTCATCAATACCAAGGTGGCTCAGTGTGTCTCACTGTTGACGTCTGCAACTCTCCAACTGGTGCTGCATTCCTCTTTGTGTTGCTGCTGCTGTTCTGGCAGCTAGCTGACGATAACAGATGGTGGGCATTAATAACTTCATCTCAGCGTAAAATGAATTCATATCCGGCCTCTTCATGAGGCGTTCTCACCGTTGGGAGAGGCAGGCAACAGAGGAGGAGGACAGGGAGGCAGCCACCAAAATGCTTCTCTAGTGGGTTTTAAGCAGAGCTCTTCCCCCCTTTATCCATCTCTCTGACACATGCACATAGCTGCACACCAGAGCACGCACACATAAGCACACAGTCACAGGCATTAAGAGCTGCACTGGGTTTCACTTTTATGGGTCAGAAAACCGGAGCGCTGATTTAGTCATTATTTATGACTGGACGCAGTATTTCTAAGATTAGGGAGGAAACAGCAGAGAGGCAAAAACTCTGCAGCTTTCCTGCTGGTAAACAAGAAGCATGTGAATAACATGAAACTGTGACTGATGACAGATGTCGAACTCATCCGGGAGTCGACTGTTTTATGATGCAATCTGGTCGCGCTTTATTGTGGAATTTGCGAAACATTGTGCCAAGGGATTGCTTCAAGTCAGCTTTTTCTGAGTTTTAGTTTGCAAAGTTGCTGTTTGCTCCGCAGGCCTCATTTTTAGCCAGGTGTGTTAACATCTGCAGGCTTGGGTCGATCTTCAGATGTGTTTCTTTTGTGTATTGATGTGTTTTTCTCAAACTTCAAAAGGTGATTTCATAGTCTGTTTAATGTTATTTGACAGAATACTCCTCCATGTTAAGGCAAATCAAAGCTGATCTGTCAAGAATATTGAGCTGTGAAGAAGCAAAAATAGACTTCTTACAGTTTCTTTTTGACATGTGATGGTTCTTAAATGTTAAATATACCCTTTGGAATGAACAACAGCTTTCCTGCATGTAAATTTAGCATTTTATTGTAGGATTGTTAAAACTGTCAGGAATTCTCAGCTACATCTCAGGTATGAGAGAGAGCGTCTCCTGAAATGCTGCAGGTGCACCACTAGAGGCTGTCCTCTTGCTGTCTCAGAGTAAGGTGTATCATTTCTAAAGTACAAGTGAGACTGAAACCTATCGTTCTGGATGCAAAGTCTACAGGGACTCAAGGCCAGTCCCACAAAGTGAGGTTAAATCAATGATACGGGGGATGAGGGATGATGAAAGGAAAGAACAGAGACAGAGGGATGAAGGGAGGAAGGGACAGAGACAGACGAGATAAAGCGCCTGGCTTAAAGGCAAAAGACACAGAGAAAGACACTAGATCAAAACCAGACGCAGATAATTGAATAGTGTATTATATAATAAGAGATGAAAAGTGTATCTAAAAGACAATAAAGAGAGGATGTGACCCAGCCTGTACAGGCTGGAGGATCACAGCAGGGGTCTGATTGGAACAACCACATGAATGGAAGTACATCACCTGACTTCCTGCCTTGTGGTCACTGAGAGGCAGTTTGCACGGCACAAGTTTTTCTATCAAATGAAACACTTTTGTTGTGGTTCGGCATTATGTTTACATGACAATGGCGTGCTGGCGCCCCTGAAATCGCAAGTGTTTGAAACTGGGTTCCAGAGTGGAATCTTTTGAAACAGCACCCTTCTTTCCAGCTGTGTAAACTGGCAAGCGGAGTGCCTGCGAAGGCGGTGACAACGCTAATGCTAATGCTAGCACAACTCAATGCATTCTGCTCTAGCCACTACTAAACTGATTAAACACTCTGCAGTGCACCGAAAGCAAGTCAAATATGATGACAGTCTATTGAGGTGAATTTAAGTGTTAGTAACAAAATTTTAGAAGTCAATTTACGGCTGAATTTCTTTCATTTGTAGCTGCTTAGGGCTGAGCAGCAACAGGAAGTAAACAACTTCAGCAGCTCTGATGGTATGTCATTACTTACACCACTACTTGCTTGGCATGCATACAACAGCACTTTTGCTTGTTCGTGTAAACGTGGACATATTTTGAAGTCGTAAAGGAAAGACCTTTTAGTAGGGCTGCTCTCGTCTAAGCATGGCCTCGGTCAAATGGAGGATGTAGTAGAAACACAGGCAGGGTTTAACAGGGATGCACAGTTAATCGAAATTTAACCGATATGGCCCACGGCAATTTTAAAATCGCATATGGCACAATTATATTAAAGGAGAAATGTGGTCAAAAATGTCATTTAATTCAAATATTGTGGTGCAGCAGAGTTGTCCTGGCCCACATGTCACATTCTACAGGTATAAGAAAACATCTTTGTTTGACAGAAATCCCTGCAATAATCATATTAGAATCATTTAATATCTTTTTTAATGAAAATGAGAATAAGGATTTTAAAAAAATGATTTCCTCTTATATTGCAATACATATCACAATATCAGTCCAAATAATCGCAATTACATTTTTTTTTCAAAATTGTGCAGCCCTAGGGTTTAAGCTTTTCCTATAAATATAAGCCTTTATCTTTGTGTTAAGGCTTTAGAAAAATCAACTGCAGACAAAACTGTGATTGTAACCTAAAGGCAGCAATTAGTTGTTTTTGTTCTGTGTTTACTTGTGATATGGATCAAAGACAGTTATCATCTCCTAAACTCTCAGCAGCCAGCGGCCTTAAGACTCTAACATGTACATCAAAAATTCAGCAGAGTTTAAGAATACATCAAGTCCACATGCATCATAGTCAATGTAACACCTTAAGATGGATTATAACACCTGTATTAGAGCCATAGCAGCTCTGTGTGAACAAACAACACTCTGCTTAACACATCTGCTCACAGCAACTGTCCTTGAAAAATCAGAACATCGCAGCCGGAGGAAATTTGCCGTGCACACACCTGCAGCAAAAAGGTACAGTAACAAGGGACAGAGACATGGTCCATGCAAATGTAGCGGCTTCAAGCTACAAAAGATCTATGTTCTGGAGTGCAACTCAGTGCAAGCATGAGCTGCAGTCTGAGCATTGCAGCTGGTGGGCGCTATAGCATGAAACAATAAGAGAAAACTGATTTTTTCATTTTGGGTTCACTTCTGTTCAAAAAAATCATGGTTGACTGATTTGATGTAGTTAGCTAGCTGCACATGTCTCTATGCATCGGCATATTGATGACACTCTGTTCCCTCCTCTGACAGGAATGCAATGAAAATTCCCAATTTATTTCACATCCTATTGTCTTTTCCTTCTTTGTCTTTCACAAATGCCATGTGTGTTTACTACTGTGGTTAGGAAACCCTCTGATTAGCTTTATATTACCCCATTGCAGGCTGACGTTTGTTACGCCAGCCTATGTGTATAACACGATGTTAAGTATGACAGGCCTGGCACGGTAATTTGTGACTGCTTGCTTGCATGAACCATATTTGTGCCTTAAGTGTGGGTGGTAAAATTACATTACTAGCACAATAATTTCAGCTGCCTCCTTCAGAATATAATTTCCCTGGAGATGTATATCATTATTATGTATATTCCATGTCAATGAATTTTGAACTGCACTCTCTCAGTGTAAGGGAGGTCTGTATATTGAGTGGTAATCTCTGAGCATTTCTGTAATTGCCATGCATCCTTTGTCTTGTCACAGGATGGATATTTGTGCTTATACTTTGCATTTAAATGTAAAGGTACTTTATTGGTTACATATACAACGTACAGTGAAACTTGGTCTCTGCATTAACCCATCCTTGAGGGGCAGCAGGCAGCCACAGCGTAGCTCCCAGGGACTGACTCCAGATGTTAGCCAATTCCTTGGTCAACTCTAGAAGGGCCAGAGTGTCATTCCTAATCGAAAGGCCATGAGTGGTCATTTTAATGAGTGGTCATTTGGTTGAAATCATATTACAAATTCATCCCTTCATATCATCTCTCATGGTAAATACCCAATTTAGGAGGTAATGAATTTATTGTGTTGGGATATCTTTTTAAAAACAAAATAACACCCAAAGATATGCCAAGGAGGAAGAGAAAACGCCCACTTTCATCAGAGACGGATCAACCAGATCTGCTCGCAGTTGATGCAAGTAAAACTGTTCAGCTAATCCACTGTTGTACACCTGGTCGTTGTCCTTTCTGACTCTGATGAAGACACAGTGATGTTAAAACGTTTGTCTTTTTGCAGATTAAAGGCTCTGAATTAATCCATGTGCTCCAGTCCCCCTTTGTTCACCTGATCTCCAGAATTCCCCCTTTAAAGGAAGCCTCCATGTGTGTGTCAGTGTTAGAACAGCCACTGACCGGCTGTGGGCAGCTGTAGCTCTAAAGGTCACCCTATAATTGCAGTGTTGACAGTTTGATCCCAGGCTCCTCCTGTCCCTGAGTAAGACTCCTGATGGTTCGGGCCATGCTCTGTGAGTGTGGGAATGTGTGCGTAGCTTTCTCCAGTCATGTGTTATTGATGCTGAACAAGTTCTCTACATTGCTGTTGAGGGAAAATTAAAAACAATATTGACAGCTGTAAGTTTCTGTACTGATGTCACTCTCACTTCTTACCTGACTCTCTTTTCCTTCACAGAACTTTGGCTGCTGTTTGTCTCATTATCTCTGCACAATGGAACTCACAGCTGGCAAACCGACACCTCTGCCGAGAGGTATTCTGGGAGAGGTAGAAATAGAAATCATCAGTGAGTTAGTTGCTTAGTCTTTGACAGGAAATTTGTTGGCAGATATTTTGTTAAATAAGTTTATTTGTCAAGCCCAACATTCTACTTCAGAGGACTTGGGAGCAGTTTCATCGAGCGGTACACAGTACCCCCACTTCTACATTTTAACCTCTGACGTAACAGGATTTTTACGGCGCACCAGGACCTCTCACAAGCTCCCAGCATCCTTTCCTTACCTATCCATATTAGAGTATCTCTTGGTGATTCATAATGACGCTTAAATTTTGTTGGGGTGCACGAGATGACGCTTGCCTCTCTAGACTATGCGAAACTCGTTTGTTCTCGCGAAAATTGGTCATGTTAACATTAACTCACAAGTCACAGCAATGTTCAATAAAAGGAGAAAAGCAGCGGAATAAAAAACAGACAGTAATGTTGCCGTAGCTTCTGAAGGGCACAAAGAGAACTTGAGCCGGAGTGGATTCTGATGATGACACAAGCAGCTCTCCAGATATACTGTATATAGGCAAATACTGAGGCAGAAAGCTAAAAGTAGTGTGTTCAATGAATTAACACTGTGAAACTCAGCATTATTGTCTAGTAGCTTTTATCCACTGTAGAAATTCAGAACATGTACTACTACTTGATGATTTGTGGATACCTACTGCCCAATTCACATGCGAACAGTTGAATAAGGGAGTACTGGCACTTTTTTTTTTTCACTTAAAGCACTGTGTAGAGACAGCAATGATTTGAAAAACAACTCAAAGAATAATCACTAATAATAAGAATCAATGTCAGCTGAAGCCGAATTTAGAGGAAAATTAATTATTATAATATTGTAATTATATTCTATTGGCTCATGATGCAGCAGAGTGGCTCAAGAGGTGGCAACTAACAGCACACCAATCATCTGTCTCGACCAGTAATTTGCCTCCTTAACAGCTGCTAATTCAAGTTTACTTTGACAAAATGGCAGCAAAAAAAACTATCATATATCATGAGGAAATGTCTATTATAAGTGCCTGGATTTTTTTTCACTGAATTATATTGTCAAACAAGGTCAGTGCATTCATTCCAGCACATAAACAAACTGATAATTATTCCACAAGATGCACTACAGAGGGCAGAGTTTCTCTGCAGGTGATGACTGGTGACAGGTACGCAGGTTTACACAACAGCACAAACAGAGCACATCTCGGTGCTGTTTTTAATGCATCTCTCTGAAACAAAAAACACTTTGCCTGTCGTCTCTTCCAAACTTTGCTTTTGCAGGTGGATCCATTCTGTCGGGCGTGTCTGGCTTAAACGCTTTTAACCGTGGTGAAATCTCAGAGTTGCTCTGACATGTTGTCTTTGTGATGCAGAAACCGTGAAAGGCTGCAGTTCAGAGGTGGGTTAGGATCAGGATATGGATTGTCTCTGATTGTCAGGTTGCTCTAAGTTAAACATGGCAGCTCTGGATTCATCTGTGATAGAGAGGAGCTTGATTATGCATTATTAATGTAGTGGTGTCTGAAGAAACAGCATTTTGAGATCATAAGCAGACAGAAAAGGATTTTTGAGTGTCACCACAGTGTTTGTGAAGCTTGAGACAGAAAATACTAAATGTCTAATATCTGCAGAGGGGTGTTTTGCCGAAATTTGTTCTCCACATGTTCCCAATTTCCATTTTTTTAGGTTTAAATCTTTGTATTGTTTAACAAATTGTATTCGTCCTCCCACAGTTTGCTATTTTTAAAGCATTACTGTTCCTCTCCACCTTTCACCTTTTTTGTTGCCAAACAGAAACATGTATTAGCAGCTTCACATTGTAAACACATAAATGAAACTCATCTGCTTCTGCTAATTTAATGTTCTTAGAGATTTTGAGCACAGCTTCATATTTTTTTCTGATTAAACTTAAACTGTTTGTATGGCTGCGTGAGAGTACATGAAATTACAGCCCTTACCCCAGAGGTAAGTGTCCACTTGAGCTCAGAATAAATACTGCAATCATTCAGTTAGAATTCTTCAATTAGATGTACCTTTCATTTTTAAAGGCTGCTTCTTGGTCTCTGGCTTGTAGATGAAAACTAAATTCGAAACACGAATTCTTGACACAAAGTTTAGGTCATTCTTTGCCTGTTGATGGAAATCTTTGCTGAGTCTGACACAGTATGTTTACATGATGTCAGAAAATGTTGATTTATTGTGTTAGTCCAACTAAAATGTCATGACCGAAAGAATGAGATCGTGAGTACAAGCAGCTGAAATGGATTTCCCCAGGAGGGTGGCTGGCGTCTCCCATAGGAAAAAGGTGAGAAGTTCAGTCATCCATAAGGGACTCTGAGTAGAGCTGGTGCTCCTGTGCATTGATGAGTCACTTAAGATGGTTCGGGCATCTGGTAAAGATGCCTCCTGGTTGCCTCCCAATGAAGGTGTTCCAAGCACATCCAGGAGAGGCCCCGGGGCAGACTCAGGTCCAGGAATGGAGATTTAATCTCTCCACTGGCCTGGAAACGCCTGGGATCCCCCTGTCAGAGCTGGCTGATGTGGCCAGTGAGAGGGAAGTCTGGGGCCCCCTGCTGAAACTGCTGCCTCCACAACCCGACCACGGATAAGCAGTTGTCAATGGTTGGACAGATGGATGGTCTCACTAAAACTGAAATTTTAAAATACCTGTTAATATACTAGTCCCACTGAAATCATACTAAGTCATATTTCTCGAAGTTGGCCTAAGACACTTAGATCATGCAGTTGGGGATTGATTTATTCTTGCAAGAAAACCATCACCACAAGGGTTGCGTGCATCTAATTTGTACCAAAGGTGAAGCGTAGATAAGAAATGTACAGCGCTGTAAAATTGTCCATGTTTTTATCATCGGACATGGAATCTGCTAACTGTTTGCTAACTTGTTTGTAGCTTGTTAGGTCAACTGGAAGCAGGTCCAACAGCAACCAAATGAACAGGGCCTATCGTCACCTACTGTAGCGAAGTCAGACAGACTTTCCATCTGTGAATTGATTCTCCTTTGGCGCTTGTATACTGGGACGAGGACATTAGACCAATTAAATGGCCTAATTGAGCTAAAACCATAGCTCGACTTAACTGTGCATATAAATGTACTTGCCTCCAATTGGGAGTCAGGAAGTCTTAAGGGGATACGCCAACATATTTTTTGTTTTCGTGTCTTGCCTCACTCCCGAGTCCATGACAAGCACATAGACACCATTTTTTCGACAGTGCGTGCA
>JAQFJA010000013.1:4176864-4194386 GCA_029874485.1 Naso brachycentron | reverse complement strand
TAATAATAATAATAATTATTATAATTTTCTTTTGCCTGACTGATGCACTTATAGAATAATCTTGCAGCTCTTCTACAATTAAAAGGATGAAATAAACAGGAAACCAGTCAAAAAATAAGATCCTGTCCTTTTGTAAATGTGGTTCAGTGTCATGTGGGCTACAGCTGACTTTCATCTTAAGCTAGGCCATCAGAATTATCTTTTAGAAGAGACCAGGATCAAGACTGAGATCAAAATGGTTAATGAAGAGCCCCTTTCTCCTTGAGGTGTGTCTTTTTAAAGCTTGTGCACAAAAGGATGCTTGAAAGAACCTCATAGCAACAGAGCGATTAGTAAGTTTCATATGGTGAAAAAGAAAGCTGTAAAAATGTGCATTAATCTGAATTTATGAAGCCAACAGGTGAATACAGAAGCAGGGTTGAGTTTGCACCAACAGCTCATGTAAACGAGGACAGGTCAGAGAATAAAACCAAGGCCCTGCTCTTTCTGCGGGAGCGATAATAAAAGCCTCACTCACCGCGGTGGTGACTGACCTCCTTTGTGCAATTATCACAAGGCTTTCTGTTCTTATATCCATGACCTTATAAAGCTGCCAGACTAGTAGACCCACTTTTTAAATATAAATGAGTTTACAATCGCTTAGCCTGTAAGTGACACCGTAATGAAAACTTACTTGAATGTGAATCTATTGTGCAGTAAGCAGGTCAGAGACTGCTGTGTTCTTATTGAGAGTGATATTGCAGTGTGAAATGTTAGATGAGGTGGATGTCTGGGTGGAGAATAGGATCATTGCGACCCTTTTATTATTCATGAACAGGAGGCTCTGGTCACTGCAGGGAAATTTATTAGAGGGCAGCTCCTTCAACCTTTGAGCAAAGCAGGCAAGAGTCACTCAGGCTGTGAAATCTTGTCGAGCTTCTGCGTGTAGTTGTGCATATTTAAATGCAGGCTAAGCCAATATAACTCTCATTAATGTGTCACCTGCTTTTTGGCTGTATGCTTTTCTTTGATACCATCGGAAAACTAAAATTACCCTTTCTCCGAGCTCCATTAGTCGCTATGTAGATTTAACATAAAGACAAACACATTCTGTTGCTGAGATTTGAAAGAACAGCCATGCTCATATCATAAGTTCTGCCATTAATTGTTAGAATCATCAATATGTTAAATCTTTTTAAAATTATCTTTACAATTCATCAAATAATTGATTAGAAATTTACAAAAATGCTCTCGGGTTATAATAAAGAAATATAATGTTGCAATAAGTTCTTTCAGTCAAAACTATTTCGGCTGCATCTTGAGTCACATTTTTTTCAGGGCATACTTGTCAAATTAGCAACATTAAAAGTTTGATATATTAGTTATTAGCGGTTACTGTTTGTAGTTTACCCATGTGGCTATACAGATAACTGTCACTGGATTACTTTGATAAAGAAAACTTAAAATGTGATGATATTCTGGCAAATTCGGTCAAGGAGCATCGTTTTTGTTATGTTCAGCTGGATGGAAAAACACTGATTTGCAAAGAACGTGTGACAAAAATGTCTTAAGGGGCAACTCGGCTGATTTTCAACCATATCTTCATCTATCTGAATTAGGGCTATAATGTGAAACCCAACAATTTTTTTTTTTCCAATGTTCTCTGTCTCTGGGAGGCGGCTTCAAAATCTCTTGTCCTTCAGGAAGAACTAAAACTGTTTACCCCTTGCACTCGAGGCAAACCAGCCATGTTTGTTTTGAGAGGATTTTCTGGCTCTTGCAGACCAAAAAACCCTCATTACTGAAAACTACACAACACTAAATAAAAGAAATGTTCCGATATGATAGATAACATCCTTGGAGACCTGATCAGTAGTGATGCAATGCATCCTGGTACATGTAGGCACAGCAAGGACGGCTGTGTTTGCAGGGCAACTCAGAAAACTCAGCTTTCTCTGTCAGTAGAGCACAAACTGAGGAATTTATTGCTTCAGTTGACTACAGTTACCATCAACATTGACTGGGCATCCACATGAAAAGTGGTAGATTTTCCCTTTGATGGTAAAGACAGATAAAATTTAAAACATATATGTAGCCCATATTTATGTTCTGGTTTGACTTTATTATGACTCTGAGAAGAAATTTGATTGCAGCAAAATCATCTGCATGGTAGCAGAAGGTAATTTTTAGCTGATCGTTGAATTGAGTACTGTGGTTGTTTGTGTTATCATTGCATCGTACGCCACATGCCGACCCTGAATGGTACCTGTGAATCTGTTTGAGGCTCCAAGGGGTGTTACTCAGCTTCAGTATTTGACCACCTTGTTAGAAAACGTGTTGCCTGAACCATTAAACCTACTGTATCTGCTCTGGCAAGAGGTCTCTTCACGTCCCTCTCAAAGCTTCTTCGGTCTTTCTTTGAGGAATGAAGTTGAACTTATTTCTAGTCTTTGACCTCACTGGAAGACACAAGTTAACGAGGAGTAATGTTTTCAAGATGTGTTAGTATTGGACAGTTTGGGTAAAAACTTATATGTTAACTTTTATTTGTAAAAGATGTTGATGTAATATTGTAACAAAGTTTTGTAAAAGTTTTTAGACTGAATCAGAGCATTGATGTTAATAAGATAAATGTGATCATAACCAATAGGAATGATGGACAAAGCTGTGAAAATAAGCTGCAACTTTCTCTCGAAAATGAATTTTTTTTTTCTACACTCGCACGGTTTCTTCTCATCTGTCTTCCCTCACTAATGAGATTCTTTGTGAATGTGTCATTTTATGATGAGAGTGAGCTTCATTCTCCCTCCATCTCCTAATAACCTCCTTTGATCGCTGCGTATTGGTCCTTGTGTGGTTCATTTTAAACGAAATTTGCCTTAGCAAGCGTGCTTCTTAGATGCATGATGTCCTTGTGCGTGTGTAGTGTGTTTCTTTGTGCATGCATAGGGCACACACAGCGAGAGCAGCACAGGATGTGGACATCAGAAATTGATGAATACTTCCAAACTCTGCTGCTGTTATGCTCTCATTAGGCATTGTGTGCTTGCACAGATTTCAAGGTTCCACACATGAGTAATGGGTGTAAATTATAAGATTTAGCAACAGCATTGTAAATATTAGATGAGCACCAGAGAACACATTGTTTTTATGCTGATCTAAAATTGTTTGACCCGCTGTGTTGCACTGCCACACTAAGACTTAAATCTGCTCTTTGTATGCATCGCCAGGCTAACTTGCCAGAGAGACCTTTTATGTTGTAATCAAATATTCATGTTATAATGGTTTAGATGACAAAGCCTCTTTCTGCAATGTTAATGGCACATTTGTCTGTTCCCCGGCCTCTGTTGTATGAAAATTAGACAAGCTGTAAAGTTAGAGAACATACTGTGGGACAGGAAATGACACTTCAAAATGGCTAGTTTACAATAACAACATGATGCTTTGAGGGGAACAATGTATTAAGAGCTTGGTAAACAATGATCTCCATCCTCATCTCTGCTAAGTCACAGAATATTTTCTGTAGATGGCTGTGGATTTTTTGCCAAGAATCAACTGCTTTGAAATTCAGACTAGAGGTGATGGAGATGGAGGCCCTTTTAGTGTGGATTTTTTGATGGTTAGGGCCTGAGATGATGCTGAGAACAATATTAGGGAGCGAAAAAAATCTGAGATATGATAAATTTAAATGTAGTACTGTACTTGTGACAAAGATATGCAATGGAGGCAGGATATCTTACATTTTAACAAACTTTATTTCAAACATCAGTGCATTGAACAGTAAACACTTCATTTTCAGTTGTTGAAGAATAGAGCGCCCTCTGCTGGACAAACTTTTTACTTGCACCATTTTTAATCCGAAGTCCAAGCATTTTTTTCCGGCCTTAAAATACGGTTTTAATATCAGCGTATATCTCAGAACACGATGTGACTCCTGTCACAACTGGTGAAAGATTTCGCTTCCCACATAAATGATATAGCTTACGGAATTCTTACGGTTATCCTACCATGACATTTATAATGGCGGTTAATAGTAAAAATTGGTTAATCCTGACATTCCTACTCTTGCACTGTCATTTCCACACATAAACAGAAGTGGAGATGCAGTGAATGGTCTCGCCGGATATCAGTTTAGCCTTAAGAAACTTTGTGCACACAAGAAACTTTCCCTTTTTTTGCGCCTATGTCCCTTTAGGGGCTCCGTACCTTTGTAATATGCCCAGGTTAGTAAGAGTGGAAGAGTCAGTCCCCTAAAAATCTTAAATTAACCATCACTAAAAAACAATAATCAAAGAAAACACTTTTTAGACATTTCCAAAAAAACCCCAAGCAACCATTGGTAGTATTTTTAAGTAGGTTAACATTCAGAAGTAATTTGCCACTCTAAACTACTCTGCTTCATCAGGTCTGTGTAGGCGTGTTTTGATCACAAGTGATTCTAGTTTGGCAGCATAATAAAAACAAAACAACAGCAATCATAAGCCTGATTGAAATGAGAAAAGCACAGAAAGTACAAATACAGTAATCTCTCCTGTGAAATAACCATTATTGTTTCAAAATTGTTCCAATTTTGGCCGAAAATTTATTGTTATTGCAGGAGCTTGTTGCTCTAAGCAGGAAGCAGATTGAGAAAATGTGCCTTCAGGGCCTTTTAAGAAAAGGTTTGCTTTAATATGAAAACAGATTTTAGGTAAACCATCACCATCCCCTATTTTATTCATATTTATATTTTTGAAAAGACCATTTCCTTCCTGATAAGTTGGCAAACTGCAGTGTCTGCATGTGCGTGCATGCCTGTGCCAAATGTGTCGAGTCCTGGTTGCTGACTGTGCAACAGCAGATAGTGAAGGCCAACAGCTGTAAAGGCCTGTTGATGAAACTGCTGAGAGGTGATAAGACGTTGACCTCAGACGGGCCGAATCAAACAGATAGAGTGCAGGGGGAGGGCTGCCCATCCTGAAAGCTCCCCTGATAATAACCAGATGCTGGTTTCATTGTGAATGCCTCTGTGGTAAATGGAAAGACGAGACGAATCGGACAGATTTGAAACTCTTTCATGTCGATCATGCTGCCACAGAAGTGAAGGCAGTACTATGAAAAGATTTTCAGTAGGATATCTTTTTTTTTAAATTTATGTTGACTTTATCTTTCACCTAATACCTGAATCTATATAGCGACACGTTATTGCAATGACAGCAAGAGGGGTATTTTTACGTCCCTTCTATACTGAGAACTGTGAAGCATCAGTTGTCATCAGAGATAATCCACTACTTCTGTTTTCTCTAGGAATCTATTTCCTCTCTGATCCTTGAGCACAGCTGCAGCCTGACGTCTTGGGTATAATATGTACAATTGGCCCAGAGCCTTCCAACAGCTCCATTATGCTCTCTCTCTTTGGCACCAGTGGCGACTAATAATTGCTCTCCTGCTGTAGCTTTGAATCCATTTGATGGGAAGGGGTGGAGAGGTGGGGTGTGAGGTGAACTTCCTGTCTCAGCGGCGCGACCAAGTCAGCTTGCAAACTCGGTGAGACTGTTCCTCTTCAAACCTCAACTTAGCCTTTTTTTTCTTGATTGCCTAATGCCTAATGGCGTTTTCATTATATCGATTACGTTGATGATGAGATCTCGTCAGGGCAATAGAGGAGGAAGCGTTTCCAGCTAGACTCGGAGAGAGTCGTTTCTCTGCCCTGTATGTCAGAACATTAAAAGGATTTTAAAAGGCCTTCATACCTTCTACACATGAGCAAGAAACCATGACCAAAATAGAAAGGAAACATAACAATTACCAGCAAAAGTCATATCTTTCATCTCTCTGTAGTTGTTTCGCACCAGGCTGTTTTTGACTGTCAAAGGCTTTTATTGTTCATTTTGAGAATCTTTGTGGTCTCTTTTGTAATCATTTGGCATCTGTTTGTGGTTGTTTTTCGCTGTTAGTTTTTTGCTTCAATTTTAAATTGTTTTTATCTTTTTAGTGTAATAACTTCAAGACTTTATGAAGCCGTTTAAGTCTCTGTAGTTATTTTGTGTCTCTTTTTAGTCTAGATCTACCTCCTTGGTAGGGCTGGTATTGGCCAGGATTAAACGATACGATACGCATCACAATACGAGTCATGATATGATTATACCACAATACATTGTGATACAATGTATATCGCGATATATTGTGATATTCTGCATAGGTCACTGAAAATGTAAAAACAGAGCTGAAATACAAGTTGCCGTGTATGACCTGAATAGTCTAAATACATCACTTTATATTGATACTTCTGCTGACAAATTGAGTCGAAACAATTTTTTCAAAATTTCCTTTCCAATTTACTGAACACACTGATGTAGCTGCAAAAACATCAAAATGAGAAATGAAATTCAAGTGCACTCTGCACTTGACTAGACACACTGAAATTGAAAACATGAAAGTAAAGTGCATGAGTGTTCTTTTGTGTCACTGACTGGGCTGGGTTTTAATAAGGACTTCAGGATATGATACGTATCACGATACATGGGTCACAATACTATATAGTTATAACGAAAATAAATATTGCAGTATATTGCTATATCAGTATTTTAGCACAGCCCTACTCTCTACTCCTGGTCATTATGAGTCAATTTTTAGTCATCATGACTCTCTTTGAATCTAGTTTGAGTCTCTTTGTTGTCACATTCCATCTCATTACGTGCATTTTGCATCCCTCTTTGTCATTTACTTGATTTTTCGAACAATAAATATTAACTGCCCCTTAATGCATAAGCTAGGACCCAGGAGCCTCCTGACCCACCGGCCCCTGGGCCCGTGCCTGGTGTCCCTGGTTGGTAACACATCTGTGCATCACCACTGCAGACCAGGTGCTCCCTGTAGTTTTTATGTTTTTGTAGAAAAAAATAAGCTTATCTCCCTTCAGCTGCTCTCCTTTGGATAAGCAAGATGGGGTATCAGGTGAGGTGTTAAATCGGGATGTATTTGAACTTAAATTCCACATCAGAACTGATGCTGAGACCAGATACTCAGAGGAGTTCACATTTCCCTCTTTGTTTGCAGACCAAATCATTTCGCGCTAGAGATAGCAGTAGCTACACAATGCATGGGAATGATTTAATGAAAACAGAGCAGTGTCAGTCTGAAACAAGCACACGGACAGCCTTATCTTTTCCATCACCTCCCTAGCCATGATGCTGTATTGTCTGTGGAAAGCATCTGTCCTCCTTTGATGCCTGCGCCCTCACTCCAACAGCTTGTATTTCTGCTCAGCATGAAAAGATGGAGTCTCTCAGGTCCTCATTGGCACTTTGATCAACCGACCATGCACTGTTTTGATTTCCCTTTGCTTTGACGGTCTGAGTGCACCGTTTCTCCCCCAGCTGCACACCTTGCTTGCTGACACGAGCCGTGCGTTGGTATTTTTCAGACTGTCATTCTCATTGATGGCTGGCGGAGCTGTCAAAATGCTGCTGAAGTTGTCATTTTAGTTTCAAATATTAGTTTCTGATTAATGACCAGCATTTTTTTCTTTCCCTCTGAAAGCTCAGACTTCCCTGACTGTGATGTGTGAGCCATATTTTCTGTCAAGATCGCAGACACACACAGAAAGAAAAAAAAATTGGCAGGAAAAACTGTTTCAAACTAATTTTGAGTCTCTGGTGTTGATTCAGCCAGGGGTGGATTTCTACTCTTTTCTGTCAACATTTATATATAGAAAAGGAAACACGTATTCACTTGGGTTATGAAACTTGTATTTTATTAAGAACAGGAAGCTGTATTTATAATGCTAAAGTCTGTAAAGATACAATTAACAGAATCTGTTATTAGCTGTGTTTTAAGATAATTGTCAAGCAAATTGGAAGCAAAATTCCTAAATGTTGCAGATAAAAAGAGACAAAATCAAATTCGGGTGCATTTTTATCTTCTGGTCTGGAGCAAATAAACTCGGCTATTTCAAGCTTTTCTTTTTCTGCAAGAAGATTAAGTCAAATAAGTAGAGGTGACAAACTGGAAACAAATCAGTATGTTTGCCAACCAAAAAACCTCGAAGAAGAAGAAGAAGCCTTTTAATTAAAGGTAATACAAAAATTCAAGAAGCGCATTAAGATATCTGGATCATAACATGGCCACTTATTTGCAGTGGATGCACAGTTTCCTCCAGTTGACCTGAGTTCTTTTGGTCAAAGTTGTGTCTTTGGAGCTGTTTCTCTTAGAGGAGAATATTGCAGTTTAATAATGGGAGCAAAAAATGGCAGAATAGGTTAAGCGTCAGTTTTTCTTTTAGGACAGTCATCTTTGCCAGCTGTCCTTATGCTCTTAAAGTTTTCTCTTAACTTTCTATCTCTTTTTTGCCCCTTTGGACATCTTTTGTCTCTTGCTGTTTTCATTTTTCAGTGTGTTTTACAATGCATACTACTGTCAAATACTATATCCCCAAGTACGATTCATGGCTTTGTCCACATATTTGGTGTCATCTTGGAATCTTGAAGCTCCAGCATAAACGCTGTACCTTAATCATTGTGGCAACAGTTTGGCAAAAGCTCAAAGTCCTGTTTCAACACGGCAGTGCCTCCATGCACAGAGTGTGGTCCATAAATAAATGGCATTCTCACCTTGGTTTGAAAGAACTTGACTATTCTACGCAAAGACCTGACTTCATCACCACTGAACGCCTTTGGGATGAACTGGAACACCGACTGCAAAACAGACTTGTCGCCGAACATCAATGCCCGACATCCCTTAGGCTCTTGTGGCGAATTCCTGCAGCCAGGCTCCAAAAACTTGTGCAGAGCTTTCCCAGAAGCATGACGGCATTTTCTGCAGAATGTTAATTGCAGCAAATATGTTAAACAGTTAGACAAAGGTGGAATGGTGGGTGCCACAGTCATTCAGTACATTCAAAGAGGCCCAGAAAGAAGAAAAAGTCAACTATTGTTTGGATTAATGGGAAGTTTGTTTTTTAAAAAAAAGAAAAAAAAAAGCATTTCTCCATCTGTATAATTTTTGGAGACCTTAGTGGGACAATGAACTACCTTTATCCTAACTGAAAAGTCTGCTCATGAAGTCATTGTATTGTCATTAAGAGTCTGATAACGGTGCATTGCCTGCAGTCAGCCGTCTTTCTTTTCCCCCCTGTCTTGTTCTCTGTCTTTCATTCTTCCTTCTGCCTCCTGATGTCACACTTTGTTCCTGTCCTTAACCGACTCACCCTCCGCTCCACAGAGCCCTGCCTGCCAGGCCTGATAGTTGTTGCAGAAGGCATTTGCTCTTAAATCCGTTTGGAGTAAATTAGTTAGGCAGGTTTTTGCCCCGGCCAATCAGAAATCCTTCTGCAGCTTCGTGTCCCTTGCTGGGGAACAGTGGAAGGTCAAGTTTTCCACCCCGGGCAATCGAGCAGTTGGCCTCTCGCTTGATAGAAGGACGAGTGCTGCCAGAGAGAGAGAGAGAACTGGCTCCTGGCAGTCAGAGTTCCTCCTTTACCACCTCCCCTGTGCTCTCCTCTGCTGCAAACAAAGCAGGTCATTATGTTCGGCTGTATCGGACAACGAGAGCAATTAATCATCAAGGCAAACATGAACTCACACAGATTTTATCCAGCAGCAAAACATGTTTTACGTCATAGGTTTGACTAGCTTCACTTAAATCTAGTTGTTTGTATACTGAATCTGAAATTGGTTCTCCATTATTCTGTCCATGTGCACTGGTTTCTGCAAAAATTCAGTTCAGGGCCAAGTCCAGCTTTCAGTGTTCAGCATCCACAATATAAAGTGCTCCACAGAAGAAGTCCTTTTCAATGCGCCTATGCACTCTTAACCGTATGTTCCCTCAAATCATCCCTTCAGAAACTGTCCGTCTTATTGAAATTCACGTTATTACTGATATGCAGGTTTGATAGTGAATCAGAAAAGCTTGATAAAAAGGGATGATTTTGATAAAGTATCACAGCCGTCGAGGTTATTTGGTTTGTCTTTGTCAGAATCCGCCCTCCTCGCCCAGTTTGCTTATCTTCTGTCTTAGGAGACGAGAAGTTTTAATGAGTTATTTTATTGCCCGCCTCAAGAAAGTATCCCCCCGCTGACAATCCCAACTTTAATATTTCAAATCATCTTCACCTCATCCTCATACAAAGGGAAGCTCCACTGCAAAAGCCACATATCTGGAGTACTTAACTTTTATAATTACCTCTTAAATCTGCCTATGATCCAGGCTGATTTGTCCCATCTTCAAAGCTGCAGACGAAGTCATTGCCTTTTAATTTTAATGTATAGATCTGTTTTGACTTTTGCTTTTTGGATGCAGATAGAAACCTGGTTTCCAGCTTTACTTTCAGGTCTGCACTTCCTTCCCGATGCTTTGTTCCTCTTTTGCATTATTTTGAAGTAAAATAACAAGACACAGGCAGTTTATCATGGTGAGGGTGGCTTTTTGTGAGTTGTGCTACTCGGAGGAATGTGTCAAGAGGAATATGGGCACCAGTGCCTATAAAAGGAGATCCAATTATTATGTTTCCCTCCCTAGGCGTCACCAAACCCCTCATCTACAATATCCATTGTTGTGCACTTTTTATTCGTCCCTCTACAGTGTGGCATTTGTCCATAAAGTCTCCGTGTTCAAAATTCCCCTATAGCATCACTGTAATACCTGTCAGAAACTTTAACCATGTAACCGTCTATTCTTCGTCTGACTGCTGCCCACCGAGCTCCACTTCTGTATCAGCGCCACCTTGCTCTGCCGGCCCTATCAGAAACCCAAGGGCATGGCTAACACAGCATAGAGGCTGAGGCAGTGACGAATTCACAACAAAGCTTTTTTTCTGTGAGGAATGAAACTACCATGCAGGTGGAAGGAATGAGAGATGAGTGAGAGAGGAAGAGAGGAAGACTTGGTGTGATGAAAGGACATGTGGCCCACTGTGACAAATAGTCTCCCGACTTATGATTTATCACGGCTCAGAGGCTGAGAGAGCGACGCACACAGCAGCTGCAGCTTAGCCAACGCAGTTGATTTTTTTTTTCTTTTTGCAGAAAACAAAAACATGGTTTTTTGCTCTTGCATGTCTTATTTAATACATTCATTTATTTATGGAACCACAAAATCACACTGTTTCTTTAAGGCCACAAGGAGGCTGAACATGATTGCAGTTTAACAATGGTCACTCTCAACCATAAAGCCCATGAGTCATTTTGGGATAAATGAGCTTTATCTTAAAGTCCCTGTGGAATAAAAGAGATGCTTAGAGCAGTCGGAGGCGCAGTTCCATTTCTCTTTCAGGCAGAGAAGAAAACTGCTGAACCGCACTGTTTGGTGGCTTACTGTTTACTGAATAAGCTTTATTGGAGCATGCTGGCATAATGCCAGACCAGTTGCATATAATTAGAAGGCAGAATATGTGTTTTTCTTGTCTGTGCCTTATCTGAGCAACATTACGATGTGTTGTTATTTTCCTTCATAGCTGAACAATCAACTGAATCGTGAAATGTGTGACCAAACTTTTTGGCTTGTGACAACTTAAAATTAAAGTTTCTCTGCGGAACTTTTAACAGGTTATGAAGGAGTCTAAATATAATACTGATGCCTCACATCTTACCTGCATCAGCAAATGAGACCGTCAGCGAGGAGATTTACGGCACACAAACCGGAAGAGACAATTTGTTGTCTAAAAGTGTGATTTATCTGCTGTATCTGTGATTGGAAGCAGGATATTTTTCTTCAGAGAATTTTGATATTTTGCATTTTTGGCTAAACTGGTTTTGTACAAGTAGTTGGTGTGTTTCTTTCACTCTCTTCCAAAATAAATGCTCACGCCAGACCAGATCCGTACGACAGCAAACAGTGCTACTTTTGTCCACATGGCACACCAGAATAAACACAAAATGAAAAAGTCTACAGAGGGATTTTAATTAATATTTGTAAACCAAAGCAAAAGTTTGCTTTTATCTAGTTTTACTTGACTAATTATTAGAGATATGTTTTTTACGAATAGTCAAAATGGAAAGGGGGTAAAACTAGAGGAAAATGTAAAGACCAATATAACTTGGTGCAGCACTCATTTTTTTCTGCTGTTCTACACAGTTAGATGAACAAAGCTGCAACCTTACTGCTGCGTGTCACATATGCTCTAATTTGTAAAGCCACACATGTTGCTGTCTGTTTAATGCAGTCTTGTGTATCAATATCAGCCCGTTTTGCTTAAAGTAAGGAAGAGAAAAGGAGGTGTTGTATGAAGGTAAAAAACTCCAAATAGTTCTTTGACACTGCAATTCAAATAATGATGTTATTAATAATAAACTATCGTACAAAAAAAGAATCCTTTCCATCCAAGTCAATTTATAACAGTGGCAGGACATCTGATGCCCGTTTTAGATCATTTACTTGTGGCTTCAGCACTCACCATCCTCAGCGAAGGACAGAGAAAAGGTACTTTTCCTCGTAGGTTCCCTCTCCTCTGTGAAAGGAGTCCTGGATGTGGTGGTGAAATGCACCGTTGGAGCTGTCCATTAAGTGGTGCTGAAATCTATCTGAGCACAGTGAGGCTTTTGATGGTGGCTGTATCAGCGTCGGGAGCTGTCCTTTTGCCTGATGCTGAAATGTGTTATTGTCACCGGCCTTTTAGCGGGCTTCTAAATGTGTTAGCAGATGCTGTATGGAATTGCGCTATTATTCTAGGTGTAGCATGAAGTGTTAGCCCTCGAAGGAGTGGTACAATGCCAAATCAGCCGCTTGTCATCTTCTCAAAAGCATTGCAGATAGTATTATTTGTCTTGGTTACTTTGATTGCTTTGCTCTTTCAAAAAAAAATTTTTTTAAAAAGTAAAAAAGTATCTTTTGGGTTTTGCTATGTGCTGTATGCTAAGTCCTGTATGTGTCCCTTTGATGATATTTTCAAGATTTTTTATGGGCCTGAAGATTATTTCAACAATCTATTCACAGTCAGTATTTTGAGGCGTATTATGTCATGCAAAACACAAAGCAACGGCCTAAAGCAAAGCTGAACAAATCCCATTTACTGCATGAAACGACCGCTGCTGTCATGACAACGGAGTATTTCAGAAACAAGACGATGTCCATGTGACACTTGTCAGCGATATGTGATTAGCATTAATTAGCTCAACAGGAAAAAATAGGCTTATCAAAAGAACATGACAGAAAAAAGGAAATAAAAATGTACACATAATTTACCACCGAGGCTTTTCACTGTATGTGTTTTAGTTGTCTATATATGGTGTTTCTTGGTGCTACAATAGAAACTTAGATTTATATACACCATGAAGTTTTTTAAAGCTCAGCAGTCAAGATGGCACTCTTGGAAGGCCTGCCTGGCTTCTGTCTCTGTTGTCGAGGTTCAGCTCCAGCAGTGAGGACACACTGTACACAAAGAGTATGCTAATAAGGAAAAAGCTAAGAACTGACTCACCGCCACAGACATGCTCTTCAGCTCTGGTGCTGCACAAGCAGGCTCGGTTGTGGAATCTGGCTCTGTTGACATTTTACAGCTGAGTGATGTGAAGGCTGATGAGTCACACCTGGCATCAAGTGCTCTACGCCAGGCAGAGAAACTGCATCCCCTCTCTGTCAGGTTGATGGGTCCGAGCTTTATTTATGTTAGGACCTCACACAGAGTGTTCGCAGGGCGATGGGGCAGGAGGGAGAGATGGAAAAGCAATTACTTTTTTTTCCAATATACCAGTGCTTGCCATCATGTGTCAGACAAATAAGAGCGGAAAAATTGAGGCACGCGGTCCTACGACGCACTGCCAGCTGGGAAGCAGAGTGTCGGAGTGTGAATCTCAGACCTTTGCTCTTTCTCTGTGTCAACGCTAGAGGAATCACTTATCCATCTTCAGCCTCTCTGTGGGGCAATATTGGTCTTATTTTGTGAGCGAGATTCTTTCATCACACACTATATGAGATTTGTCTGTCGTATAATTTACGTTGAAAGGAATAACACTGCAGCCCACAGGGAACTGGATGCCACCTTAAAGTATTTAATCAAAACAAGTCACGGCGGGTTACAGCACTGCATACTTTTGTGTTTGAAACATCCCATTACACTTGTTCCCTTGGCTGTTTGCCGCACTTGGGCCCGCTGCATTGAAGGGTTTGATATAGGAATTAATGTAACTCTGATAGATGGTTTTGGCCAAATGCAATGACAGAAAATGTTCTGGGAGAGAGGAGCTGGCTATAACTTAGAAAATACGATTTTTTAGGTTCCATTTTCTCCACAAATGGCTGTTATGGGACAAATTTATGGATGCGGCTTTGTGCATGCATAAGCTTAAAACCAAAGAGAGAGCATATTTAATGCATGTGGGCGCAGACACTGGAACAACAACACGATATATTTATTTTAAATAATTTTATATTTAATATTCCAAAGAACTATGTAAATGAGCTGCTTTTAGAAGAAAGTGCATTGTTCTACTCTGTCAGGCTGTGATTTCTTACTTCCTAGAGTCCCGGCAAGAGACTTTATCAAAAACACACCAGATTTCCATGTAGTGTGCATGATCCTTCTCGTACCCAGTGGTGTTAACAGGGATTTAATGCTTTAGTTCTCCAAATATCTCAATTAAAAAGTGGCACAGGCAGAGCACTCAGGGAAACAACTGTTTGCTTTTCGTCAACTAAAAGCTTTGGACAGACTTTGCTTTGGTTTGTGCTTCTGAAATTAAATTGAGAAAAGAAAACAGAACTTTGATTCAATGTGTGCGACTACTTTTTTCAGCGGCCTTTACACAAGCAGCCATTTTATGAAACTGAATGATCAGAGAAGTACTGCTTAATTTTTTTAGAGCTCCCACAAATTTGGCTGTTTGATTGCTCTCCATTTTCGTTGTCTCTGTTGACTGGACGGTTTTGTAAAAGGGTGCACATGTGTATAAGTACCAGAGACACTTCTTAGTTAGTCAGTTCACCACTTTACTGCGTTGAAGCAGCCTAAATATATCCTAAATGCCAGACAAAACATTTGCAGGGTTAATTGGAGATTCCTCTTTAGCAATAGCAATTCTGTTTATCCACATAATCATTACCCGGTGGCCACAAATTTGTTTCCAGTAATTACAGAGCTATAATCAGCACCAAAATAATGCACCAGTGTATGGTATTTTAGGATTATGGCTTGTATTGATTATGTGGAAGTTTTAATAAGACAAAAGCGCTTCCAGTTCATTAGCTTGACAGCTAGCTTGGCATTAGAGGTGAAATGATGAGGCAGAAGTCAGCGGACGGCTCCATCTGTTTGGGCACGTTGGCACCTTCACTCAGTTAATTCCCCGACTTTCCAGGAATGTGTATTTAAACAGAGCCGCCCCGAGGAGCATTCATCACTGCCCTCCCTTTTCCATCTGTCAACATCAGAGACGTGAGGTTTGTACACTCACTCTGCAACACAGCCGCAATAAGGTAGTTATTGTGTTCTCGGCTGCCGCGGACCGACCACACAGCATCCGTCATCAGCCAATAGGGCTTTGGCCCAGAGTGGCCCTCATTATTTTGGGACTGATTGATTGGCTGTTGGGAAGGTGTTTCACTTTCATACATCACCCTCTTGATGGTAAACACAGGCTGAGTTGCTGAAGGAGGCTGCTAATATAGTTTTGAGCCACAAGTGGATGATCTGTGAACACCAGGAGGGTTTTTACTCTTTTTTTCATACGCCAACACGGCTGTTGTTGGCTTCACCTCCCAAGAATCGAAGTGCAAAGATCACCGTAGATCTACCAATAACACAGTTAACCTTTTTTACTTCTGCTTTAGCCACTGTAGCAGCCTGGCTCGAGGAATGATGGTCTTTCGGTCACTCAACCAAATGAAATATCTCAGTAATTAAAAGGATTTAATCATCCTCGTCACCACAAAACATTTTCACATTTGGGATATCATCAATTTAAAGCTGCAGTTGGTAACTTTTGCTAATGAGCTGTCAAACTAAAGTTAGCTGTAACATGAGACTTGTTTGGAAGCATCTCTGCGGCAGCCTTTTCCCTGTTTTGACTCCGGCTCGTGTTTTGTTTTCGTTTCTCGCCGCTCTCACTTTTAAGTCCAGTTTGAACTGAGGCAGAGGCGAGTCAGAGCGTAAGGCACGAACGGCTAATCGACTCGCACTGACGTCACCTGTTGCTGAGAAGTGCAGCATTGATTGGCTATTCAGGACAGAGAGTACAGAGAGTGTCACAAATAGAACAAAAGCAATGGGATTTTTACCAATCCTGAATACAGAGGCATGATGGGAAAACACAGAGATCTCGCAGTACTCTCAGACCATGTCACTTACTAACAACTGTCCGTGGGTATTATGACTTTTTTTCCCCCCAAATAGAACACAAAACGTTATTGATGTTTACCACAAAGTTGCCAACTGTAGCTTTAAAAAAATAATATCAAAGAACAGTTGTGATTACATGCAGGCCTGTATGAGTAATCAGGTGGAAAAAGCAGCCGCATGACTATTAATGAGACCAAATGGAAGTAAGTTGCAACAGGTTAATTTTAGCGATGGTCAGGAGATTTTCTAGTGTTTGTGGTGATATAAAAAGGTATTTTTAAGAAGACATACGATGTCTTGTGAATGTTAAATAGCAACAAACATTTGTGCTTTTAAAGAAACATCTGCATACTGTCTAGCATTGTTTTTGTTGACAAAACTGGACTTTTTAAACCAAAACCTCTTTTGGAACCAAATGGCTTAGTGTTTTTTGTGCTTTAGCCAAACCAGACCTTAACTATTCACTACTTACCCCAATATAAAAAGGGTAAAGATACAATTTTTGCAGAAACGCACATTCCTACATGATGTCTGGTGAATGGGTGATTATGGTCCTGAGAGGATGAAGCCTGAGGATGAGCTTAACATTGTTGTTTTTTAGTGAACTGTCTTAGCAATTATTGGATGGACTTTCAAGACATTTGACATTCATCAGATGAATTTTAATATGTATTATTTGATGCTTGTGTTTTGTGCCAAATAGCAAATAGTACCAGCAACACATCAATTTATTTGAACTCTAAGGATAGTAGTAAAACTATGTGTTCTTGTTGTTGATTTAGCTCACCACTACATTTACCCCGCAGAGAAACTGCAAATGTAGAAAAATCATTAACAAAAGCCAAGGGTTGCCAGATTGAGTGAAGGTCAGAAAAATAACACAATGATTTTTCATCTAAGGAGGTCAGATCTTCCCTCTCAGAGTGCCTCTTTTTGAAGGACGAGTCTTTTTCTGCCCGTTGTGCTCGGCTGGTCACACGAAGCAACACTGCAGACATTCAATTGGGATTCAAGGGTAATTGACTTCACTGAGCTTCCACCTGATTTTAATTAACCATGCAGCACACTCGGTTGCAGACTTGCAATAGTAAGAGTCAAACTGGAGACTAAAGTATTAATTAACATTAAGTACATCTCAGAAGAAGTCATTTCCTCATGGTATTTAGAAGGGATTGTACAACACGTTTTGCAGATGTAATTAATTGAACAAGTCCATGAGGAGAAGTTTGGGTCTTATTGCTGTATGTAGACAACATGAGACGCTCCTTTTAGTGCTGCTGCAGCAAACTGAATA
>JAQFJA010000013.1:4137851-4147963 GCA_029874485.1 Naso brachycentron | reverse complement strand
AATCTTTATTATCGTTTTCATTTATGTTTATTTCCTGAGTGTTAGGTTTGAGATGTATTACATAATCTCAATTCTCTCTGAAACATTTATCAGAATGATAAATAATTGATAAACAATAAATAATTATTAGTATACATAATGCACTTTTGAATAACAAACATGGTGAAATTCACTGTTTTTTCACATTTTTATGGAACATACTAAGAGGTCATACAAAGGGTGCACTTTAATAACATGCAACAACAAAGACAGAAGGCTGTTGTCACAGCTAAGAAACCTTAAGACATTTTCTTCAGATAAAGTGCATGTCAGTCACTTATATTGCACACACCGCCTGCAGTCAGCACTAAATTGAATAAGGGCTAACGTCATATGCGGCTGTATGTTGAATGAATGTTGAGCACAAAAGCCTTAACCACCAATTAATAAATAAACATTCAAAGCACTTAAATCATTCAGTGGCCACTCTTGCATGCAGAGCTCGATCTCCTATTTTCAGCTGTGAACAATTGGGTTGTGGCAGTAACAACAGGTGGCCAGAGGGAGGGCAAGCGGTGAATTATATTTATGCGCTTTTTGACAGGGTTGCCATGGAGACACATGAAGGGGCCACACAAACAAAGTAAATGGAATGGATGGAAATGCCCCAGTGTACACACAGCCGTGCTGGGGAAACTCATCACACTTTCTGATTTTATGTTTTTTGGAGTCCTCTGGGCTTTTATGGAGAGAGTATTTGAACATTCAGTGGGCAGTCAGTGGGAGACTGTAGTGTTCATAATACATTAAAGTACCCATCAATGTCCTGCTTCTTCCATCTCACGCAGAGCATCAATGATAGTCGCCCCAAGCAGTTGATTTTCTTTCCTGTTGCAGGAGAGAGAGAAAACAGGTGATTTAAAAAGAAAAGGATGCTCTTAACTATCAGACAATTTTCATCATGAGAGCACTCAAGCCAAACAACATGCCAATGATAAGAGGCTGGAAGTCTATTTTTTCAACATGAATGTTCATATTTTGTGTGAGAGAGCGATAAAATAACAGCCGGCCAGAATACATTAGCCTGGGTAAACATCGACAGGAGCGGCAGCCTCTTTTTATTAGACCCCTGCGCCTGGAAGCAGCGGTTTGCGGGGCATTTCATTTCCAGGAAGCGAGCGCGTCAGCCAGTGAATATTGTTTCCATCACTGCAATTTATTTTGCCGGAGTGGCACGACAAGTGTGCACTGTGGAATGAAGGCTGATAGATAAGAACAGTAGGAAAGATACTTTTCAATTCTCATTGTTGCTGAGAAATGCAGCTCTCACTGGCACTGCCGTCTGGCCGCAGTGAATACCAATCGTTGTGGGTGTGGGCAGAGGGACAAGCTCTGCTCTGCAGTGAAATCCTCCTGCCCGGCTTTCTCCCTCTGGTTTTCTGTATTCTCCACATCTCTCGTCCTCCACAGTGACTGAAATGACGTTCTACTTAGTTAGCTGCTGGAAAGTTTCCCATGCAAAAGTGTTTATGGGCTGTTTGACCTTGTCAAGTAAGCCAGTGAGGCAGGCATCTCATAAAACTCAAGTAACATGCAGGATGTTGACTGGTCTTTAAGTACCAGTCTTTTTAAGTTGGAGGCCTGCTGATGGGAGGGTTGTTTTCTGCTTGAAGGAAAAGATTAATAAAAAGTTATATAAAAATAAAAACGCACAGCGTAACAATATAACCTGAATTTGTGACAGCCGGTTATTGGCTTATAAATACTTGGGTTGTGCTTAAAGAGGAATGACTTTGTTTTTCTGACAAATAGCTTCATGAGATCAGTGACCTTCATCTCTCAGAGGCGAAGTCATAAGAAGCAGGAAAATTCTTGAATTAGCTTCCAAACCTTCTAGAAACAGTGTGCACCCAACCTCCATTATATGTGACCAATACACTATGGTGGTGGTGTAGGGCTTTCACTTTTGTTTTGGCTTATTGGAAATAACAGAAGTTCAAGTCAAGTCAAATGCAAAGCGTGAAACTGGATATGTTGTTGAATTTGCTTTGTTCTGCTGCCCCATTGCATTTGAGTGACAAGCTAATGTTACTTCACAAAGTTTGCAAACAACCTTTTTTATCCCAATTTCCAAACCTATAATTATCTGTTCAGCACAGCTTGCTTCTTTTTTTTTTTTCCCCCATTTTGCGTCAGCTAAAAACAACAACAACATCATTGAACACTGAGAGCGTCATGGGTCAGCATGAGTCAGATGGTTGTAGCACCTAATGAAAGCCCCCAGCGGGCACTGTTGTGCTAATACACTGAAACTTTTGAATTACAGATTGTGGCAGAACACATCATCACAAACTGGATGTTTTCTTCTGCATTCCAACTCTGATCATAACCAAACATTTTTAGTTGCTTTAACTTAAACAAGCTTTGATAGAAAAAAGGGACCATATCACTCAATAAAAGGCATTTGAGACACTTAAGTGAAACTATTTTGTCGGACTGTTAGATCATTTTCTTACTCTGTGTCGGCTCAAATACACAGCTGCTTCTGTCGATTGACTGTGCTCTTCATGGGGCGTTCAGGGATTGCTTGAAAATTGCAACTGTCCAAACTAAATGGGAGAGATACTATGAAGCATAATCGCTATGTCAAACACTGTTGAAGTAGAAAGAAAAATGTACTAATTCCACACAGAACATGAAACTGTGTGTACATTCTGTCAGTCAGAATTTGAAATCTTTGACATGCAGAGGGGCAGCCAACAAAGCAAATGAAAGAATGAGGAGCTGGTTTGATTTTGCAGATTTCTGTGGGAGGGACGCCTGGGACTCACATCACATCGCTGTTGTTGTTCACACATGCAGTGTCTGCTGCAGGCAGCACTGCTGTCTTTCTTCAGAGAATTTTCCTTGAAAATTCCCTCTAATATGAAAGTGTTTGATGTCCTTGTATGTGATGCGTTTAATTCATATTTTGTTGAGACAGAAAAGCGTGTGCCCTGTGAGAGAGAGAAGAAGGGATGGGGGAAGTGCGAGGCAAGCTGCAGCTCAGTCTGCTGCAAGGATAAAATTCCAGATTTATTACCTCTGATCTGTCACTTTTTGACCAAACAGCCTCATGGAAATGATACTTTACAATTCTTCATATTATAAACTAATGGAATTTGTTGAAGCAAGTCATTTGCTGCTTTAAAAGTCACCATATTAAGATGAGTTGTGTTCCTGTTCAGACTCTGCAGATGTGTCCCCCACTCTAGCTGGTCAATAAGAAAAACTAAACTTCACTACATTGGGTCTCTGGTTTGACTGTTTTTTCCTAAAATACAAATACTTTTTACTCGTCAAGATCCTTCTAATGCTTCACAATTATATCTTTAAATGAGGGGATTCTCTACACATACATGCTTGTGAGAGGTTTTATTTTGAAAGACACACTGGAAGTGTTGAAACTACTGCTGGTATGAGGTCAATGTGACTGTCAGCAGGTTATTTCTCCGTCTTTTTGTGTTGAAAACCGCGCATGTCTTGGCGAAAAAATCGGCGAGCCTCCTGAGCTGAAGTCTTGCATTGCTGCCGACTTGCATCCGATGTCCATCTCCCGCATGCTGTGTGGTTACTCTAATCTGTTACAATGGGCGCCGAAAAAATGAGCAAACGTGCTGCCGACACGACACAGATGCAGGATGTGTATCCTGGGTGTTAGATTACTTCTACAGACATGATGACATGTCCAAAGAACGGCAGATAGTTGATTTTTTTACACGTATGTACTGTAATTTAAAGATTTCAGTTTGCATTTTTAAGTACACATAGACAGAAAAGGCAGTGGGGGCAGTGTTATTGACTTCAGTTTATTTTAGAATTTATCACCGCAAATCCATACAGATACTGGATAAGTCCGTGGTCTTGGACTTAGTAATTCACAGACACAGTACATCACATTTGCACACAAAGGCCTCACTTCAGATACCAGGCGTGTGCTGGAACATTTCCCATCACTGCCATTGCATAGCAAGAGCAGCGTACAACAGTCAGAAGGATGACCACACATTCAATAGTTTCCTATCTGTACCATGATCTAAGCACATCTCACCCTCTTACAGCAGTCATTTACTCTGACGTGTGTGTTAGTTGCTGCAAAATTAAGGGGATGAAGTCAAATCTTCAATTCAGCAGCGCCACAGTTACGTTTGTGGATACATTTTTACCTCTCTTGACGGATGTGTGCACAGACTGCCACAGAAAAAGTGATGAAATGAAGAGAAACTCTTGCTGTGCTCTGTATTGTCCTTGTTTTCTGAGGAAGACTTACAAGTTAAGGATGAGAAAATAGAAAAAAAATCACCCAAAATGTTTGCATTCATGCATCATTCATGAGATACAGGCAGGAAACACTTTTTTCTTCATGTTTTTGCCTCATCACTTGTTTAGCCATGTCATAATGCAAGCAGAAGAGCTGGAGCTATAGGAGACGCTCGCCAATAAAACCCCAAATCATTCTTGCCATGTTTGCATAGCGATGGAAGAGATTGATTAATTGCCTCCACAGATTGTGTACTTGCATGTAAATGGGCATTTTGTCTATGGCTGCATTAGAAATCATTTGTAAAACACATATATTATCAGTCACAGGACTGACGAGGAGGGTTGTGGGGTTGCAGGGTTGTGTTCGTCGTGGTAAATTAGATTTCAGCTCAGAAGGATTCTTCATCACATGCAAATCATGTCGAAGTGTGCTCTGTATCATAAATAACGTCCCTATAGATTGATTCTCAGCGTTCAGCAGCACTGGGCCATACGCACTGACTCATCCTCCGGCCGTGGGTATTATATAGTATTTTACAGAGAAATGATTTAGTACAAACTCCGCTGAGAGAGGTCAGCTTGCGGTGGTGCCCTCCCAGCATTTCTCTAATGGACTGGAAGGGATTCACTCACAAATTAAACAAACCGGGCGGAAGCCGCCCGGCGCACGCACACACACAGACACATTGGCCAGTTGGAATTAATTCTCCTGTGTTGGCCACCGCTGAGCTCCGTTGTATGACAACAAGACGATTGTCCAAATGGGTTTGGATGCAATCACACAGTGTTGATATTCTTTGACCTGTGAAGAGCAGAGCTGGAAGAACGCTTTATTTTGAAAAGTCTTGCTGAGAAGGACGTTAGAGGAAATCCATCCGTACTGAAAACCACTTAAACAAATATGAGAGAATCTGGATTTGAGATAAATCTGAGCATATTTTTGCAAAGATGAAGTCCGTTTGAGGAGGATGAAAGAAGCAGAGACTTCAAATCCCTCTATTTGAGGTTTAGAGCCACATCTTCGCTCTGTAAAAATGGGCTGAAATGACACCTTCACAGCTTCTTCTTGCCAGGAAATTTAGAACAGTGTGGAAATGAAGTCAATGTCATGATTAAAACCGCTGTTATCAAACATAATATTAATTGTCCTAAACGTAAACCTTTTAAATCCAGCAGTCCCCTGTGCTAGGGTTACAAATGTAAATCTAAAGATTGTCCTTTATCATCTATTTATGTATGTCATACCAATTTGAAAACTTGGAATCTTCAGCTTCAAGAATCAATTAACCAACTGTATGTTCAGACAATATCTTATTACTGAGAAGTTTAAAAATGTTGTGTGAATATAAAATGATATCAAGCAAATGTCATTACAAAAATAATTTCTCATACAATTGTCTGTTGATTTGTGCAAAAATGGAGGGCACTAAGCTTAATTTTAACACTAGTAACTAACAAAGAATGCTTATTTAGGTGAATTTTAGCATCAGTTTCGCCAATATTTCCATATTTTGCACATTCTCACATTTAATTTGTTTACATTGCACATTTAATCTGGTTCTGCTACAATTGTGCTGTTTCTGTCTCTTTAATCTAATTTAAACCTAATTTACTCAGAATGATTAATAAATTTTTGACCTTGGGAAGAGAGTGAACATCTAACTCTTAAAGAAAGTTGTGCCGAAAGTTTAAAGTAAATAACTTTTGTGATTTCCTCTTTTTGGGGTAATTGAAAATTACTTTAGCTTTTGTGCAGTCATCTGCTACCTGTGTGTTAAGGGCAAACCACAGGAAGTTCACAACAACATAAGCAACACTACAGTAGGATGCCCTCTCTTACAACGTGGTGAGGAAGTAGACTGCTAAAATCAAACAATATGGTGTCAGTTTTCAAAAACCCCAAAACGCAAATCAGCTGAGGATATTAACTTCAAACTTCATGCGGTGAGAGCTTTATAACTCATGTCCTTAGGCCACAAACTTATCAATCACCTGTCTGCCATTTAAGTTGCAGTTTTCTTATATGATTGAATGTGTGAAGACTTGAATCATTTCTAATGTTTCTGTTGACCCTCATGTCACTGCACTGAGCCTCCAGCTGCTCTCTCTCCTTTGAAGTGTTTAAGAATAAAAAGTATTAACTAATCACTCAAGGATAAATGTGTCACAGCAGTTGCTCTTATCAATTTCTTAAGCTTCTCGCTGTGTGAGACCCGTCAAGCTGAGAGAAATCTCTCTCATTTTTCTGTGATTTACGTCTGCTGTTGGAGAGTCTGTACTCGACCTGAAGTTTCAGGTCTGATCCTATTCACAACCAACTTATTTCTATTAACAGCATGTGCCATCTTGAATCTGTCAAAGTGTCAGTGAGGAAGCCCTCGGCTGCTTGTAAAGGTCTCTGTGGAAAGGTACACAAATTAAAAGCTCATTATTCTGTAGCTGTAGTCTGCTTGGTTTTGGGAGAAAATATGCCGTTCTCTCCTGCAGTCTGTTGTCATTTCTTCTCTGACTTTCCACAGTGTTTTCAGGCTTTTTATGTCCCCAACAGCATTGTGCTGTCAGTGCATTATTATTCACACTTTATGACTGTGATATTTTTGGTAGCACTATTAACTTTCTATAATTTATAATTAAACAGATGGATAACACGCGGACATGCACATGTGCAGTTGCATGCAGTGAATTTGAAATACCGATAGTGTGCATGCTGTAACTGCTTCAATGTATTCACTGAGAGCCAGAATTAATGACCTTTACCATCAGTAATGATGGAGCCCAAAGGCAATTTGATTTCATCCTCAGGGGGAACACGTGTAGCCTACACACGCAGACATTAAGCATACGGAGAAGTTACTCACGCTATACAGCCTTTCTCACGGTTTGTCGCTACTGGAAAATGACTGTATTCGCTTTTTTTGTAACTATGCTGATTATTTGAGATCACAGTGGTACAAGTTAAATGTTCGTGTGGTACACAGCTCCACGCAATTTTTAAAAAGGTAAAAGCATTTAAACAAACTGAGAGCACACAGACAAATCTTTTGTTGTTCATAAAGGCAAAGGCAGACAGCGTGGGAGCAAACCTCCAACAAGCAGGGCACTTCATGCTGTGTATGCTCCACTGCCAGGGGTTCAGCGTCCACTGACTGTGCAGCCACTGTAGCACACTGCATATATGAAAAAAGTCTTAAAAATTCTGACTGTCTGAGTTGCCTTTAGGTAATTAGTTGTTCTCACAGGATTACAAATAAAGAGCAGCTGTGAGTGGTGCAGGAAGTGCTCTGCAGAGGTTTCTTGTCACCCTGTCAGTCTACCCTCAGACTGCCCTACAACGTGCTGGTGGAGGTTGTTGCGGCTGTATGCAGCACACTCACTACTGTGGGCCTCTCAGATTGTGGGTCGGTTTGTTAGTGAGGGTAACTTGTTTATTTATTCTTTCCTTTTTTCTCTCCCTGTCCTTTTTATGTATATGTGTAAGTTCAGCTATGCTGTCCTAGGAAAAACTTAATTAGTCTCCTACTCACTGTTAAATTATGACTCAATAGATTATCTCCCAATATGATAATGTGTGCATATTCATACATCCCTTTTTCTTGTAAATAAAAGGTCTTAAAAGAAGAATACATTGTCCAAAAGAAGGATTACGAGAAAGGAAAATCTAATGGAGCAAAGACGTATGGTTTGCCAATTGTAGATTTTATTTCATTCTCTCATTTGTATTTATTTATTTTAATGCTCTGTGTAACTAGAAGACTATTTTTGTGTTATTAGCGATATGCTCTGTTATTCTTTAAATAAAGTATTTGGGGGGAAAAGTTAACACTACCAGACACCACATGGTTTTTGGTCAAGAATAAATGTTCTATATATTTACATTCATAGATAGGTAGATAGATATTTTATGTTGCAATGTGCAACGGCCTGCAAAACAGAAATTTCCAAAATCGCGCAAGAATTTATTTATTTATTTATTTATTCATTTTTTAATTTTTTTTTTTTTTTTTTTTTAAATAATTTCATATAATTGAGGGCTACTTTTGTGCTGGGATGGGATTGACCAAAGACTATAAAAAGTCTTTAGTCAGTAAATGTTTGTGAGGAATGAGGACTCCAAACGGCTACAGTTGCTTCTGAATGCAACACATTAAGCATTTTTTAGCGCTCCAACATACAAAAAAACAAACAAATGCCTGACTTTTTTTTTCTTTTTTTTTTAACTGTGAAAAAAATTGAACGGCAAAAGTGAACAGTTGCTTGCTATGAAACTGCTGTGTGTGCTCAAAACTCCTGAAAGGTGTTAAATGAACTTTCTAGCTGTTGACTTTTTTTTCCTAGCTCAGTGTCTCAGCTTTTACACTCTCAGGGTGGAATCAACACTATTGATTCCTCTGCTTGCTCTGCAGATTTGAACATGACAGTTACTGCAGGCAGAAAGCACCGCCGTCTTGTTGTTATTCAGGTTTGGACCTGGATCCATACTGTTTTTTTCCCCCTCTCTGTCATGTTTTGGTCACGCTTCAAACTTTGCTGTCAGAGAATTTCCCTGCAGCCTCCCAGCATGTTATTTATTTACTGTTCCTGTGAGCTCTGATGTCTGTCTGCACACTGCTCATATTATACCTCATCTCTCTTCTGCCTTGGTCGCTTGTAATCACCTTGTCATTGCTTCGGCACATAAGGACTAGCTAATTAGTCTGATTATTACTATAATTACAACATAATCAGAGAGGCATGATCGGGAAGGTTAGGCAAGGTGTATGCACTTTTTCTCAGACTGATTATGTGGTTCCTTTTATTCCCTCCAAGCTCAGCTGGAAGAAGAAGACATGATTTCTTGGTGAAGTTTTATACCTGATCTTTTTTTTTGCTTAAGTAGCACAAAGTGTAAGTATGCTTCAGCAATATCAAGGTATCCTCACAAGATCGCTGCTCACTGGCTCTGTGAATGGGAGCTCAAGAGGATTTTTTCTTGATAGTTTCCAATGTCAATATGTTCCCTCAGAGATGCTGATCTATACGAAAATGCTGTTTGACATTGACTCTTTAGTCGTTGTAACAGTGCAGTAGATGGTTCACAGTGCCTGATGTTAGTGGTGCAGGATATGGAAAGACAGTAAGAGAAACAATTTCAGCTGCTGCAGACTTGCAGAACCTCTACAGTGTGTGTAGGAGTGTGTGTGTGTGTGTGTGTGTATGTCTGCTTCTTCTGCTGAAGTGGAGTTGAGCATTTACTGTCATTGAACAGTCCGTCAGACTTTTATCTCATCAGTACTTGATGGTGGCACACAAACTGTCTTTTGTCCATCTTCCAAAATAAAAAGGTCAAAAATTTGTGTGAGGTCTTCAGTGAGAAAGGTTGTGCCAATGTAAAGGTAAAAGTTTCACCAGGAAATGAGTTGTTGCTCTGAGATGCACTGTGAGAGTTTGACGCTTTACTGAGCAGCTGTGTCGATTCTTGTACAGATAATGGAACAAAATTGCATTGACATTTAGATTTACCTTCAGCAAATCGCTTTTGCTACACTACATGCCTCATGCCGAAGCCCATCCAGAAGGAGAGCTGCTTTAGTCAAGGTTTCAGTTCAGGCTGCATTTCCAAATATGCACACATACACACATGGATAAGATTGTTAAATTTAAGACGCTTTGAGGGAATAATGCCCAGCTTTACATTGCATTTTCTACAAACTCATTGTCTAGCGTTGCATGAGGATTTCTGTCTTCTTTTTTTGTGCTTGACACACAGTGAACCCTCCGTCATGCTCACTTTACATCCGATTATTGCATGTAAGTAGATGCTCTCGTCTCTTTAGAGTCATTTTTTCTGCATT
>JAQFJA010000013.1:4121689-4137751 GCA_029874485.1 Naso brachycentron | reverse complement strand
CTGTTTGCCATCCTGTAAATCCCCCTCATATTGTATCGACCATAGCCGTCAGCAGTGGGCTTCATGCGACTCCAGAGAGACGGCTCAGCCCAGAATAAGACAAAATAAATCACATTCTGTCAGCTCATCACTCAGATCATTGTGTTTATCGGTTGATCTCTGAAATGAGCCCCTCATTTAAAAGAAACAAGTGCGTGGGTATGTTTGTTGTTGTGTTAAGAGACTGTTAGTTCTGTAATATTAGGCCTCAATCAGTTTTCACACTGGAGTCTTTACTGTTCCTCAGATTTAGACGTGTAAGAAGGTGGATTTATATTTGAGTTGTTTCATCTAGCGCTGACGTTGTCTTTTGTTGCTACTCATTGCTGTTGTTTTTATTTCCCAAGACTTAATGCTACTCTAAAAATTTCGACTGGTTAAAAGTCATTAGATGACTTAGAGAGAGAAATTCCAATGTTAGAAAGAATTATCAGAGTCATTATAGGTAAGTCTTCCCACTCGGCTGCCATCTTGGCAAAGCCCTCAGGCAGCTACTTTGGATAAAGAAGACCAGAGCCCTCTCTAAATAAATGGGGAGAGAGCCATAACTTCACTTTCAAAGGTCACTGTGAAATAAAAACAACATGAGTAGAATCAGCCATCAATTCTTTTAAAAATTGCTTTAAATTGCTTTAAAAATTGAGTGGCTTTCCCCTCCAAAATAAGGTTTAAAACAAGTTTTTTTCAGCAGGTTATACTACTACTGCGCATGTGCATGGGTCAGAAAATCACTGTTGTAACTCTCTGCAGTGCAACAACACAGTTGGCTAATAGATTTCCATGATTGGTGTAAACAAAACACTTGATTGGCTGCTTGGGGAATTAGACGGAATGTGCACCATCTTTGTCATTACGGCCTTTTCTATTCGAAATGGTCCATGTGATATGCCTCCTCTACAAAACGTCTCTGGTGTCTCATTATTTAAAGGATATATAAATAAAGGGATGCCTGATGGCTCAGTAGGTAGAGCGGGGGCCCCATGTACAGAGGCTTTGTCCTCGCCGCAGTAGCCGGGTGTTTGATTCCACCTGTGGACCTTTGGTGCATGTCATTCCCCCACTCTCTCTCCTGTTTCCTGTTCACTTTTCAGCTGTCCTATCTGAGAAATAAAGGCACAAAAAAAAATATATATATATATATATATAAACTCAATAAAATAAAGGTACAGGCCTGTGAGAATTTCTGCAAATAGCTTCGTATAGAAATTTCATTCAGCAACAATTTACTTGAAGGAGAGGTGGCTATTTTTTTCTAACTGGCTATTGACTTGAACAGCAAAGGCTCGTGGGTATTTTTGCAGTCATTTGATAAACCAAGCTGACAGAAAAAAAATCTAATTTATCTGAAATAAAGTCAAACTAATCAAAACTGATGCCTATAACATTCATAATGAGTTACACTTTCATGACATTATCCTGGGAAATGCTGTTTTCACTGTGAAAAATGTAATTAGTAGAAAACTTTAAAGTAAAATTTAATTAATTAAATTAATTAAATAATTAATAAAATTCAAGTGCCAGAAGCTCTTCAAAATTTAAAACTGCATCATGTTTACCTCCTCAACTCTGTCACTAAGTTATTACATCCCATAAACAGAGAGCAAATCAGCTGTCTGCACAAACCGGATAGACATATGTAAATATTCTTAATTCTTCTTCCCATGGTGTCATGCTGTGTGGCTGTCACAGCTCTGCAATATGACCATACAGCTGAGCTCCCTCACCAATCCAGTGAATGTGGGTAATGGACAGTCTGGTAAATAGCGCTGATTGCTCTTATCTGCTGGCTAATGATGTCTTGGACGCCTTTCAATTAAGGTGGGAATGAGGTCAGTAAAGGGTTTTCTTCATCGCTCAGCCATTCAGCGTCGTTTAAGCCAAAGAATGTATTCATCAGCGTCTTAGCTACAGGTCCCCAAAGCACATGCCCTGAATCGCTGTTTGTGCCCTCTATAAACTAATAAAGGACGTTTTAATCTAATATTGACTGGGCCCATAGCCTACTTTAAGAATCTCATAATTAGCCTGTTAGCTCAAAATCATTTTGTGCCTTAGATTTTTTTTCCCTCTGAGTATTTATTTATTACTTATCACTTATCATTGTTGAGGTGGAAAACTTAGGAGTCACACATGGTGCACTGAGATCTTGCTGTTTTTTTCCGTGGAAGGATGGGATCAGAGTTTACAGAGTGCAGCCTCTTTGCTTTTTGCTCATTCCTCGATTATGTAGATACATCCAGATGCATGTAGTATTGATATCAGATATCAAAAACAGTCTTTAGGAAAACGGTAAGCCAGGGGCCACATCATGGATGGGCTGCAAGTAAAAAAACATGTAATGCCTCCTACAAGCCCTACCCAAGTATCACCTGTGTCCTAAACCAAACAGTTTTTCTGTACATGAGAACGTGTCAATCGACAACCCCAGCTTTGTGCAGCATGTGTGAAAAGGCAAAACCGCATAGTGTCTATTCCTGATTTTGCAGACATCGAACAAAGTCATGGGCAAGGCAAGTTTATTTATATAGCACATTTCCACCACAAGGCAATTCAAAGTGCCTCACATAAAGCATAAAAGGCATTAAGACAGAATTTAAAATGTAGACAGTATAGACAAGGCAATATAATAATTTAAAATATAATTAAAAAATGTGAAATTGGAAGTAAATAGACAATAAAAAGAAAAAGAACCCCTCGGTAAAAACAGCTTGAATGAGCCTCATACTGAGAATTTAGAGCCCATCCAGAGTCTTGAATTGTGACTATTTTCTGAAAATCATTTGCTCATTTAATTTTTCTCTTTCACCTGCTGCACACCACCACACTCTGTCAAATGCATTTCCTCTTTAGTCATTACATATGGTAATTAGCAAGAAACCTAAAGCAGCTTTCCCCCATTATTCTTATTTTATATTGTGCAGTAGTAATTCTTTTGTCTTTTATTCAGTCTTTAAAGAAACAGTTTTTAGCTGCTACCAGCAGCTCTATAGGTCGCTCTGTCAGTCAGTCGGTCCACAAAAATTCCCCACTCTTTGACAGCAACAGTTTAGGCCCTAGTATGCTGAAATTTGGCATGGAGGTCAAGTGTGTGTGTGTGTGTGTGTGTGTGTGTGCGTGTGTGCGTGTGTGTGTGTGTGTGTGTGTGTTTTCATGCCAACTGGCTTAAAGGGGGTGTGGCAGTGGGAGTGCCCTGTAGCAAAAAGGTGCATGATTTCCAAATGGATTCACAGACTTGCACAAGATTAGTGGAAAGTTTGGTCATGAGTCTGAGGACAGCCGATTAACTGTTCAGGTCAACTGGCAAAAAGAGGGCGTGGCAGTGGGAGTGGCCCTCATCATAAAGGTGCATAACTTTTGAACAGATTCATGTAACATGGCCAAACTTTGTAGAAACGCACACAAACACACATACTTTCATTGGTCATGGCTTGCCCCGCCCCTACGTATTGGCACTGCCCCCTTCATAACTCGTCAACTGTTTGTCGTAAACTCTTGTGGGAGGCATCTTTGCAGACAGTAATCTTTATTTCTTCACTTTATTTTTTTCCAAACCTACGGTAAAGAAGGGATTTAACATTCAAACAAGTAAACAGTATTTTGCATCCTGACATTTTTTGCTGCTGGTCGCAGCTGTTGCAAATTTGCACTTGTTGCTTTTAACAATATCAAACTGCTTTGTGTTCATTTGTTGTTAGATTTGTTGGTCATACAAACAAAACAAAACAAAACTACATAAAAACCCTTCAAGGTTGCTCATAACTCTGACTCATTTTCTCCCTCCAAAGCATCTCTCTGCCGTTGCCACGCTGTTGTCACGCATGCAATTCACCAACATTGTGGGCTCCGTTTTTATTTGTCACATTCGTTTGCGGCTGACGGCTGCTGATGCTCAGCTCATTAAGAGTTCTCCCCCTCCTCCTCCTCCTCCTCCTCCTCCTCCTTCTGCTGCTGCTGCTGCTGCTAGCATGTCTCCTTGAGAGCCTAGAGGCTGTGACTCTGACTCACATTCGTCCTTTTGCTGACACCCTCGGCATTCGTTTTGATAAGTCTGACATTTATTCCACCTTTGATTCTTTTTCTTTTTGATACTTTAGTGTCTCTAGATATCTCTTGCTTGCGTTCCACAGATTGTTCTCACATTTTCTCCCCTTTTCTCTCACCCTTTATTCGTAAATTGTGCTGGGATTCGCTGCCACAATAGTCTTTTTGCTGTTTCTGACCATGTCTTTTCTCCTCCTCTCTGTCTCTCTCTGCAGGAGCTGGTGGGCAGTAACCCTCCGCAGAGGAACTGGAAGGGAATAGCGATCGCCCTTCTTGTCATTCTGGTCATCTGCTCACTGATCGTCACCTCCGTCATCCTGTTGACACCAGGTACACAGCACAGAACGAGGAGGGGAGGGGGTCACAACACCATACACCACACGTCGCTCTGTTTACACACCTATTGTTATGCACAGACATGCCCATTAGGTTTTGCAATCAATCTCGGCAGGAACAATGCAAAGAATACAGTGTGTTTGTCAGCATCTGTGTCCTTGTGTGTGGTCCACATTTGCAGTGTCACCCACTGTAACATCACAGCTAACTTCCACGCAGGCTCGCTTTGTCGCCCAAACAGCCACATTTAGTGAAGGTCAGTAAACCTCATTGAAGGCAGCTTGCGCAACGTTGCTTTCTTCATAAACACAGTCCCCATCTGTCTCCTTCACTTAGCCCGTCTCCTCCCTGCACGAACACACAACACACACATTTTGCACTTGTACATTTTCCTCAGTTATTTTAAGGCGTCTGAGTCTGATTTCAAAGTGACCTTCAGGTTTTCTCTTTGCAGATTTACATGAAGGTTTAATCAATAAACCATCTGTTTATATCCAGGCTCATAAAGCTCCTTGATGTGGTTTTATGTCCTGCCAGAGCTTAATCAGTCAATGCAACTGCCGATGTGTGTGCACCACAATGCAGTTATAAATACAGGAAACACTGCACTCTTGTGTGTGATTTTCTGTTCAGACAATTGCAGGTAATATTTCCTGAGGATGTCAGGGGCAAAGGTGGCAAACAAGGTCAGCAATTATGATTGAAATTACCTGTTTTTTTACAAAATCCATGGAGCTGAACAGGTGTCAGAGCATAAATATCACTGGCATAAACCTCAGCACAGCAGCAGGTGTCAAAGCAGCGCAGTCTAAAACGCCTCGTCACTTCCTGGCTCTGACCTGTTCCTGTCCCGGGGCGTCTGTTATGGACTCAGATGAACCGAAGCTGTTTAATGTGCCACTTCCAAACAAGGCGCACCGGCGGGAGTCAGGCAGAAAGTGAAGGCCGGGCAGGTGGCGTCTCCTGCTTGTACCTCGCCCTAATCCGTTCTCTCCCTGCGTCGACTCTGTGTGCTCAAGCAGAACCACTGTTCCGCTCCAAGTCTCAACGCAAGACGGGCTCTCGCTGCAACTGTGAAGCCTCCAGCAGACTGCCAGCAACCTGCCTGTCAAAGGGCCTGTTTGGTTGGTGTTTTAGAGGCTTTGGGGATATTAAAATATCCTCTGGCCTCATCAGATGCAGTTTTGAAATTTGGTGCGGCGTAATTAGGCATCCTCACCGACTGAGATGAGCTTCAGGATCATGCAGCTCTATAAATCATCCCTCAAGGACAGTGGTTTATTAGTGCAAAGACAGTTTGTTTTGCTGTTTCTTGGGGTTATCGTATTTGGGATGGAACTGTTAATTGAATCCCTCGATTCTACAGAGTCTAAAGTCTTATTTGTACTCACTGAGTTAAAAGTAAAGGTTACCCCTAAATACATGGGAATCTTTAATTGGGCATGTTTGGCATACAAAATAAGCAACAAATTTTATAATAAAAACTTTGCGAAACTTAAATTATGCTAGTTTATAAAGATTATACTCTTCATTTTATACAAGACCTGACAGACTTGAAGTTTGTCTGATTATACTGTCATACATTTAAAAAAAATTATACTATCTTACACTGACTAAAGCCGCATTTCCACCAAGCAGAACAGCTCAGTTTGATACGACACACGCATTTATTTGCCTTTCAACTGTCAAAAGCTGTGGAAGGTACCAGAATAATTGATCTGTACTGTCCCGTTTTTTGGTCACCCCTCCTTTGGGGTAGCAAGCTATTGACATGCTGCAGTCCACTGATCGATCGACAGAATCGTCACGTCCGTGCGACAGCAGGAATGAAGGACAACCCCAATAACTGCCATGTTTAATTATCTCCTCCACAACAAGAGGGAAGAATCAGAACTGTTTTTGCTTTTTGGGAGAGGTGTCATGTCCTTCCTCTTCTTGAATTTATTGGTGGGCTACACTGTGTCACACTGCCATGATGTCACAATACTTACTGTATGTGGCTGACGCAGCTATCACCATCCGGCATATACCCTGCCTGATAAGTAAGGATGGGGTCAGTGGTGAAAATGCAAGCCAGATCTAGGATTTGCTCTTCCAAGGATTACTGTAACTTTTGTAGCTGCACTGTACTGGTTGGTCTAAACGCAGCTTATGATTTACATCAACCAGGGTCAGTCTGGGGCTGTTTTTCCTGACCTGATGTGGGCTTTGGTGCTTTAGTAAGCTTTCAACTTTCTAACTAAAGTTTTGTCCATCTCAGCAAGACAGGTCAGTGAATTGTTTTTTTGTTTGGTGGGGAAGAACTTGAATGGCCTCTACCCTTTCAAACAATTTTGGCATAAACAGGAATCTTTATTGCCAACGTCAACAGGCTGCAGCCAAGTTTGGAAATCATCATAAACCTTGTTGAAAAGGAGGCTGTTGTAGTTACTCTTAATTTCAAAGTTATAGATACTCTAAAATCATATATATGTACATTTGTAGTTGTGTTTGAAACATCATCCCTTTTTTTGCTGCAGCACATTTTAAAAAATCCACATCTCAGCAGTGAATGTCCCAAATTTAATAACTGAAGTCAGATATCGGATTGTGCTTAGTGTTCCTAACAGCTGAATGACTGAACAACTGAATAAAAGTCTCTCAAACTTTTTTCTTTGTTGTCAGCAGTGCTGCGGTTTGCCAAAACCTGACATTCATATTATAAACAAGCACTGAAAAGGGTTTTGTATTTCACACACATTGATGATGATCTCCAAAGAGGCGGGATCACATTCTATTCTGTGTGGCAATGTGGTCTATTCAGGCTCCTATCTGTGCAGAAATTGCTATCTCTGCCTCTTAAGATGAATTCCTCTCTGTATGATTGTGAAGAAAATAGTGAATGTGGCGAGAATGCCTTGATTCTCAGCAACTGATAGACGGCTGCTGATTACCTTTATGTGCTTTCTTATCAAAACATTCACTGTAGCTGCTGTGCGTTAGTCAAGGATTGAATTTATGTAGCTGAAAACATCATTTCAAGGCGTTTGTGTTCATGATTTAGTCCTGAAGAAAGGAACTGAATTTTTGTGAAGAATGCTTTGTATCTTGAAACAAGTAATGGTAGAGGTACGTCACTGCAGCAGAATCAAGGCTAATTAAGCTTAATGGAAGAAATCTTTGAAACAAGCAGCATGTTTCCACTGCTTTTAGGAAACTAAACAGTTAGGGCCCGTGTCCACATGGTGGGGTTTTTTTTTATTTGTTTGTTTATTTATTTATTTTTGCCCAGAAGAACACGTGGAGCGCTTGGGAGTGTTGGGATGAAATGCTTGTGTGCCAAGAGAAAAAGCACTGCACATGCATCTTGTCTCCATGACAAAAATATATTAACAAGGGCCGCTTTTACGATCGGCACTGCTCCATCACTTTATTTTTCTGTTTTCTCTTTGAAATCTTTTCTTTTTTTACTATAAGCATCAAATGGAAGATGCTTTCCCTCATGCTTTGTATTGATGATCAGCTTAATAATAGTAATAGTATTGGACCCTAGCACTGTTTTCCTCACTGCCAGAAGGTCCTGGGTAGGCCTGGGCAATATATCAATATTTATCGTTTCGTGATGTGAGACAAGATATCATGACAGGTTTTGGAAATCGATATATCATGATATGGCGTAAGTGTTGTCTTTTCTTGGTTGAAAAGGTGTCATTACAGTAAAGTGATGAGATTCTCTAAACTTACCCGACTGCTCTTTTTTGTTCTTTTCTTTTTTTTTTTAAGTTGACCCTTTTTCCACTTATGAACACTACTGATGACTATTTATCAAAAAGTGGGTTAATATTATGTGAAATCACCAATAGCCATCCATACAATGCTGTCTCAGTGTCGAGGTATTTGGTTAAAAATATTGAACTATTTACTCATTTTCTTACCTTAGCTGCTCCCACCCCTTAGAGTGCACAACAGTCACTCACAACCTACATGATCAATAATTATCCATATCAACTGATATGAAACTTCACCGTTGTTTTTTAGCTATGTCACCCGGGCCCAGGACTGGGTTTGATACCCTTCTGGGGTAGGACCCTTCTGTGTGGAGTTTGCATGTTCTCCCCATGTCTGGGTACGTTCTCTCCAGATACTCCAGCTTCCTCCCACAGTGCACAGGCTAATGGCTGACTCTAAATTGCCAGTAGGTGTGAATGTGATCCTGAATAGTTGTTTTTCTCGTTATGTCAGCTCAATATCAGCTGGGATTGGCTCCAGCCCCTTTGCAATGCTGCAAAGGATAAGCAGTTACAGATAATGAATGAAAGAAATGAATGAATAATGGACCTACTATCACAGAGGATGTAGGTGTATGACACGAACAAACACAAACAGACTTCCCCCTCTCTATTAGAATAGTTCTTGTCGGACATATTGAACAGCCAACACCAGCTTCTCCTCCATCTTCGAGTCCCAAACGATCTACTACTCGTTGAAGCAACAACACAACACAACGATCTGCTGCTCGTTTGAAAGAGTGCCAGTAACATCACCAGCACTTCTCTGAAAAGTAGAGAAATTTTAAATCTGAAGGACTAGAAGTGTTCAGAGCAGCCGCACAAAAAAGGCGGAGCGCTCACAAAAAATAATACTGGGTGCTGTGCCTTTTCTCCACCTTTTCAGCCACCTGCTGTTTGAGAATAGTAAAGAAAGGACACCGGCACTTATAAAAAAAAAAAAGCTATGTGGACAAAAGCACATGGAGCCTTAAATACAGACTAAAACAATGTGACAGGAAGGAAATTGCTTTAAATTTTGTAATGTGTTTTTTAATAATGCTTAAGGGAGGATTTTTCTTGAAACACTACATCCAGCAATCACACAGAACAACTTATTTTGCTGTAATTACACACCAAGGAGCAGCATTTTGCTAACAAAGGCACCTCTCACTGAGCAGCGAGCGGCGACAGTGCTGCTCATGTGAGGAGTTATGAGATAGCATGTTGTTTCCACTCGCTTAGGAGGGTTTGTTGATGGATGCTCCCCTGCCAGACGAGCCAGCCAGCCTCTAACTGCTCCTGACAACCACTTTGTTCTTACTCACATGCACACACACACACACACACACACACACAGGGTTTCAGTCTCCTTCTCGTTTTCCTTCTCTGAAAACTCGTGTCTGCTGTAACTGATAGCTCCATATTACTAAGAGGCTGCTGTGTTCTCTACATCAGTACAACTAGGTCAGATGTTCACTGTTGGCATCTGGGTGTTCGTCAGACTGAAGGATGTCAGGCTGACTGACGGAGTGACAGCTCACTGTAAGACTGTGGGAGGATCACATGTTGCATTTATTTGGCGCAGCTGAATTCAAGCCATAACAGAGACGTTTGCATGAAGACAATGTTAAGTTTTAAACTCTGTCACGCCAAAATGAGTGCACATACAGCTTTTTAAATGCTGTTTGCCAATAATGCAACATTTGACTCTGTTACTCTTGCCACTCTTGTTGCCTTTCTCATTTTATTCCTGGTGTGTCAATTCAACATTTGGGTCTGATCAACGTAACAGTTTGTCAATTATCAGCTAATATCGCCGATATATCTGTATTAGCAAATATGTTCTTCAGTATGTGCCGATATTAAAAAAAATGTTGAAGCTGAAAAAAACGCTAAGACTAGTAATTTCAAAATGGTGTAATTACATAGTTTGTCCAGCAGAGGACGATCCGTTATCGGTAACTAAAAAGTGAAGCGTTTACTGTTCAGTGCACTGATGTTTGGAATAAAGTTTGTATAAATCTAAGAAACCCTGCCTCCAATTCACTCTTTGTCACAAGTATTTGATAACCACATTCAGCTGATGTCATACATATATAGGCTACAATCAGCTAGTACATCTGATATCAGATTTTTCTCGCTTCCTGATATCAGTATCGGCATTGGCAAACCCAAACATTCCATACTGGTCCAGCTCCATCTGACATCACAAAACACAAACAGGAATCAGTAAGCAACAATATTACTTAATTCTTTCACATCTTTTACTTCACATCTTTTACTCCAGGTTCAAAATGACATTGAGTAAAATAAGCATTTAGTTGGAGCTGTGCTTCTTTCCATCTTGTCAACACTGACTCTGCCTTTAGATCTGTTTTTGTTGTCTGTCAGCTCTTAAAGAAAATATCTGACTCTTCAGCTGGTAAATGCTTCATGCTTCATTATCAGCTTGTCAATAATAATAAAAGTAACATGCGAACCAAAATGTACAGGAATAAAGACATTAACTCTCACCCTTGATAACAAAAAATAACTTTAAAGGTATTTTGGTAGTTTTTAAGTTGGTGAAAATCTGATTTCAGAATGAAATACTTGCACCTCCAGATACCTCTATATAATTAGATAAAATTACCCTTTCTTCGACACTGCAGACTTCCTGTATTTGACTCCCATAGAGACCCTCATTATGTTTCAGATTGTGAGGTTCAGTGTTCCAAGGAAACTCCCTCCACCTCCACTATTAAAAGAGGTCGTGCCACATTAGCATATAAACTGATCAAGTGAGCTGACAGTTCACTTTTGTCAGACTAATTCAAAGTTTATGCCGATGATCACAGCACTCTGTGAGGGTTAGATAAAGACATACTTAACTATAGAAAACGGATTTGCCTATTAGAGGTTTTGCCATAGAAATATATATATATATATACAGAGAGAGAGAGAGAGATAAAGATAGATAGATATAAATGTAATTATACATGTGAAATCTTTATGTTTTTCAGTGACAGTCTGTGTTCAGTCCATAAATCTGGCTATTGTGATATATTAAAATCTCTTTAACGTTGAGCTAAAGTCAAAAATGCATTTTCAACCCTATTGGACCATGTCCCTGCTCTTATTGTAGTCAAATTTTAAAATGTATCACAGAAAATTTACAAAAAATGAATTATTTTGTATTCTTATATTAAAGTCTGCCACTTCAGTCTTTCATTTAAAACAAAATCTCCTGGGTCCCTGTTGTCAGTGTTGACTTGGGCCATTATTGGTTGAATCATTTATTGAATTCAACCACTTATATCACACCAATCCACTTGTCAACATAAACCTGTAAATATTGAATAGACTAAAGCTAGCTTGGTGGTAAAACGGCAGTTGAGGTTTTGAGAAATATTGATGTCTGATGCCAGGCTGCGACTTATGTGCACTATTGCGTTTCCCTGCAGTCCATGCACAGTCTGATGACTCTGGTAATCACACTCAAAGCTCAAGTGATGCACCAAGCAGATGCTTTCAAGGGTGTTTTTGTTCGAGTGAAGAAATCAGGGAGAAACTGAGGATCAGTTGGTGTGTGTCCATCTGTTGGACACAATATGCCACATGCAGCTCAACCAGCTGATGCTCACCTGTGGAAAATGGTGCAAGTCTATGCAATTGAAAACCATATTGAATTCTTGAAATAAAAATGAAGTAAAGTTTGTTTACTGGCTGATTTTTGTCCTGAAAAAGCTTCTTTACTTGCACAGACTTTCTCAGCACTCTCACTGTTGAACTTATTGACCTGCACTCACTGAAATGAGGGATTAGATTTAGAAGCTCAGCAACATATCATCATCATAACTCACAGGAAGTGGTGAATTCTTACAGCCATCTTGTTTCATGAGGAAAAAGATGCAGAGAAATGGGGCATTATGTAATAAAAAAGCCACCATTTTTTTATCTGAACACCAGCCAGTTTGCTCTGTTGGAGCCAAACCAAGACAGTCAACAGCTAATGTGCCTCTCAAATTATAACGTGCTTTTAGCATTGGAAAGATTAGTGGATTAATCAATTATTTTCCTCAAAGGCTTTGCCAGAACCCACACACGAGGTCATAAAATTAATTAAAAGGGGCAACACTGCAAGTGTACTATGTGAAATAATTAAAGTAGTTCTCTTTTTTTTAAAATTTGGCCTGAGAAATACTGCATAGCTTTACTTCTGCACTTTAATTTTTGTTTAGACTTACCAATGTGATTCATTCCTTTTTGACTCATTTTGTTTATTTTTTAAACCCTGTTTATTTGTGTTTTTGCATTGCGTTGAGTTACTTTTATATCTTTTTATAATGACTTTTTGTCTTATGTAACACTTTGCATTAATGCAGTAGTGTTTAGGGAACTTATCGTGCTTTGCTCCTTCACCTTCTTTAACATTTTATTGTTCTTGCTCCCTAATTGTGAAGATTAACAAATTTTCCCCTTGCCTAAGCTTTTGTGAATTTGCCAAATCTTAGTTAGTGATGGTCAGACTAAACGAGCAATTTAAAGACATTTTACAGAGTAAATGATTAGATTAATTTCAACCAAAAATCTTAATTCAAGCCCTTCTTGTCGTCCAAAGAAGTTAGTGGTGACTGATAAGTTTGTGACCAAAAAGGATAAAAAGTGACTTTGATAAAACTTCTATTCACTTATTTAATTTTCAACATAGTTCTAACCCACGTTTGAACAGTTTATTTGGTTGAACTGCATGTGCATTAAAAGAGAGCAGTATAACTCATCTCTTTCTGCTCTACCTTAAGCCTCTAACTAACCAGTCAGCCCCTGAGGAGCTTTTGAGTTAAATTCCCAAAGTTTAAATACATAAAATCATCATAAAACTCATTCCCTGTGATCTGTATTAACATCTTGTGTGAATATTTTTCTTTGGCTGTTTATGCTCTCTTACTCTTATGGTCACATCCAGTTGCAGAGCTCTCAAACTGATATGAAGGCTGACTTTAACTATTTATTGCAGCACTGTGTAATGTGATGGTGTTAACATGACAAGTAGAGGATGTTTAGTGTCACTTTATGTTGCCAGCCTCTGTCAGAACCTCCCCTTCCTCCCTCCATCTGCTCTTTAAAGATGATTCCTCCGACAGCTGCAGCACACGGATCAAAGCACGTGTCAGATTAAAATTAGGGAGCGTGGTCACAGTTTGCTGAGGAAACATTTTGGGGTTCATCTCTGTGGTTCAGTGGTGCAAAGCAGTGAAAGAGCAAAGGTCTGTTTCTCCCTCTGTCCGGCTTATCCATTACAGACGTGTTTTTAATGTCGAGCCCCAGTTTGATCAGTCATTGTGACTAAATCTGTCATAGTTGTTTGCAAATGTGTGTATGATACGACGTATTTGATTCATAAATACATAAAACTGTTTGTAAAGCTCTGGGAAGTGGGCAGGCACATTTCTACAGCACTGTGGAAGCACTGTGAAGGTCTGGCTACATCGATTGTAATTCTGTTTTCTAATTTATTTATTTTTTCCTTGATTTCTGTTTGCTCTGTCTCCATTGCTTCATTTTCTATACACTTGAAAAAAAAATCTCTGATTCTGTAACAGCCAAAAAATGTTACCACTGGCGGACTTAGGATGTTTGACGAGCAGGGGTGAAAAAAGTAGCACTTTACCACCTTTCGTCCACTGGACGGGCACTCTGGAGGGCACTTTACCACCTTTCGTCCACTGGACAGGCACTCTGGAGGGCACTTTACCACCTTTCGTCCACTGGACGGGCACTCTGGAGGGCACTTTACCACCTTTCGTCCACTGGACGGGCACTCTGGAGGGCACTTTACCACCTTTTGTCCACTGGACGGGCACTCTGGAGGGCACTTTACCAGGTTTTGTCCACTGGAGGGCACTAGAGAAGAAACTTTATCATATTATATCTGCCATACGGGCATCCAAGAAGGCACTTTCATGGTGTTTTTCCTAACATAAGGGCACCGGGGGGATGATTACCCCCCGACCCCGTCTGAGTCTGCCAGTGCCCCACACCTAAACAACAGCTGCAGCATGGACACCGAAAGGCTCAGTGACAGGATTGAACATCACCCATTAGAAAGACGGCCCTGTAGCTAAGATATCACAGCTTTGATGCTCACAGCAACCACTGTGGCCATCAGCTGTCATGTCTCTTTGCAGGAGAGCAAATCCCCCGTTTTTGAACACTTGAAGTGATTGTGAACCAAAACTTGCCCAAACTTTTCTGAGAATTCCCTTGCTGGATGCAAGACAATTTTATTTTGTGTTGCACCTTTCAACAACAACATATGAAAGGCATTATGAAAAGACATAAGCAAAACAGCACATCTCCCATCCTACTGCCATTCATTTTTATCCTCCCACCAGGTATATGGAGGTGAAATGAGTCCTAAGATGATGTGATGAGCATTGATGGATGAAATTAGGCTAAAAATGAATTGCAGGAGGCATCTGCTGTAAATATGCATAACTGGTCTGACGATCAAAAGCTGCTATAGTCTTAATCAGAGGCCTGAGGGAGTAAAGACGATGCTCTGTTCTGTTTTGCTTTTTTCTGTGCCTCAGCTGCACTTTTTCTACTTTTGACAGTGAACAGTTGTAGCCTGCAGGAAGAAGTTGTTAGCATGGAGGTTGAAATCAGAGTCTGTCAAGCTGACACTATATATTCTATATGCTTTGGCTGTCAGAAGTAGTAACAAAATTATTCTTATTTGTCACATTTTTTTCTATCGTAGCAGATAGAAACAGTTTTATTTGTGTTCAAACTCATTTTATTCTCAACAAGTTGTTCAAGTTGTTCTGTCTGTAACAACAATTTAAAGGTAGCAGAATGTTTGTTTTGAATTTGCTTTAAATGTCTCACATTGAAAATATAAAGTGTGCCAGCTTCAACTAAAAGCATTTTCCTCCTTCCTGAAATCTGATAGTGAGGTAAACCATCTCTAAAACAAAGTCAACATTTTAAAAGTTTTAAAGTCGACATCGTCTTCCATTATCTGTACTTATGTACAGATGCTTAATTACTCTGAAAGCGACTTCATCTGCATTTTCTGCAGCTGGATATCCATCTGTCTGATGTTGTGGTTCATTAGGAAAAAAGAAAGATGTGGACTGAAGGCTCAGGATAAAAAAAGGTCATTTAAATATTGAAAGCATTCATTTATATAGTGAGTGACACGTGGTAATTGTCACGACAACCCTGGTCTCGCAAAACTCATCAACTTTCAATATTTGAGCAAACAGGAAGTTTGGGCCACACACACAACCATTAGGAATCATTGCCATGATATCTGATGAAATCTCACTCCAAACCCCAACACCTGTGACTTTGTTTTAATATTCTGTAGTAGTTGCGACATGAGTCACATACTGTACAGTCGTTTGCTATGTGATGTTATATAGCAGTCTGGAACAGGAAAATAAACGGGACATGAGAAAACTAAGAGAGACTAAAACTGGAATTGGTCAGTGGATGTTTTTAACTCCAGAAGACATAAATGTAAAGAATCAGTCCAAACGTATTTTAACAGACATGGATTTGAACACAATTTTTGTTCTTCTAACCTATAAGTAGTATATATATAATTGGAGTTCCTGAGTTTTCTTTTCATTTACATTGTGGTTTTTTTCTTTCGCAGGTGAGGATGACCGCCTGGCGCTAAAGGGGAAGATGACTGTTGGAGATCTCTTTAGAAAAGAGTTCAAGGTTCATGACCCAAACGCCAAATGGATAAGCAGTAAGTAATCCTATCAAAATGAGAAAAATTTAAAAAGGTCACAGGTGCATGTAAACTTTCTTAGTGTCTGATCATTAATGAAGAGTTGATTTTCAAAAACAGATAATCTCTGTATATTTTCAAACTCTGAATTTTTTTTTATTATTATTATTA
>JAQFJA010000013.1:4065951-4085491 GCA_029874485.1 Naso brachycentron | reverse complement strand
TTTTTTCTCAGTAAAGGTCATTAACCATCAACGATGCTGATTTGCAGACCTTGCTGTGTAAACAAAGTTAATGGTTATTTGATCATTTTTCTGTGTTTGTCAGTGAGTACTATGTGACCATGGTGAAATGGGCCACAACCACCAAACTGGCCATCAACTGGCTGAACAGAGCCCAGAACATCTCGATACTCACACTGTGTGAGGCCACAACAGGAGTCTGCACAAAGGTACGCCGAGTTTTTATTGTATGAATGAAATAATTCTACTGTTTTTATTCAGTCCAACTGTTTATATGCAACAACTGAAATCTGTTGACCTGTTTTGATAGAAACATGAGGATGAAAGTGAAGGATGGCTGCACAGACAGGTAAGAATATTGACACACAGGTAAGTTAAATTTAGAGTTGTCTCAACTCTTAAGGAAATGAGCTGAGTTCATTTCCTTTATGATGATCATTAAAATCACCATTTTCTCAGCTTCATTATCCAGTGATTCTCACCTGATTGCATCTCCGTGTTGCACAGCAATTAGTTTAAACTATTAAATTTTACTTGGCAATGATGCAGGCTTTTATATGTTATCCTCTGTAAACTGTTATAGGAGGATTTTTGCATTTACCAACCTGTTTTTATGGTTTCTGGTTCTCTCTTTTCATGTTTTGTTCATTTTTTTCTTTTTGTCTTCAGAATGAAAAGCCTCTGTTTTCCAAAGATGGACTGAAACTGTTCTTCACCCGTGCAATTCCTCAAGGAGGCCGGGGCAAGTTCTTCCACATCTCCATGTCCATCTCCCAGGTAGAATAAAATTTACATGTAAAGTTTGTATTATGAGTTGTGATATTGTTTAAAAATGTCTTTATATCAACGAGTATTTGGATTTTTCACTAGGTAGTTTTGCTGTTAATCTTTATTTCTTGTATTTTATAAAACATTTGGCAATACAGTTATTATTTTTATTGACTTTTTTTGCACTTGATATCATGTATGCACATACCACATTATTTTATTTTCTATTTATCTCCAAAGCCCAACACCAGTACAGACACACTGCAGTCCATCACGTCTGGAGACTGGGATGTCACCCAAGTTCTGGCCTATAATGAGGACAGCCAGTTGATGTGAGCAACCACAAAACCAAACCAATCCGTCATCAAAGACAAGCTCACAGTGAAACACAAAACAAACAAAAAACCATCGGTGTGTCCAGTAAATCACAATTCTGTTGAGGTTTCACTCAGTGTAGATACATGTTGCTTAGTATTGAGCAAAACAAACATGGACGCATCAGAGCACCTGATGCGTAATAGCTCTAAATGCACTTGTTTCTACCATCCATTTGGTTAGCTTTATTATATTGAGAAACAACAGGAAATAGATAAATGTTCTGGCAAGAGCATGCACAGCAAAATTGTAAATAAATTTGTTCAGTGTGACAGCATCTTTGTCGCACCCTTGACGAATGTGACTCATCCCCATTACTGCTAGATAATTTCATTCACTCTGGGCCAACTGCAGTCAGCTGTGATCCACTAACATGATCTCTCTTGAAACCATGTGGCTTAACAAAAAAAAAAAAAGCAACAACAAAAAGCTTTTCGTCACAGGGATAAGATTTGTCCTACTTTCATTCTAAAAGGATTCCCCCATTATTCATTTATGAAACATCTATTCTAGTGAAAAGTTGAGTCATTGCTTGTGTGCTCTAGGTGTCTTTTAACTTTCTCCAAGCTCATTGGTTAATAAAAATCTGCAAAACTGACAAAAATAACTGAACAAAGTGCACCTCACTTATTGCAGAAGTTGTAGCTAACCTCAGATACATTGGCATGACATTCTTTTCTTTCTTAATGTAGATACTTCCTGAGCACTGAGGATGGTCCAAAGCGGAGACATTTGTACAGGTAATAGCTGTCCTCTAATGTCACACGTTGTTGTTTTTTTGGTATACAAAAAGTTAAATGTCTCGTTCTTTGTTTCCACAGCGCCGACACCTTTGGTTCCTTCAACCGTCGCTGTCTGTCATGTGCCTTGTCAAACAGCTGTGGCTACATCAGCGGCTCTTTCAGTCATAACATGAGCTATTTCCTGCTCAGCTGCCAAGGTAGCTAACACAGTATGTTTGACTTATTTGTGCTTTTAAAGTAGACTCGGTCTTTGTGTGTCTGTTCTCTTTTTACTGCCATCATGTCGCACATGTTGTCTACTTTTCTGTTTATGATGTGGTGGGCATAGCAATGCAAAGTACAATTGCAAAACAGGGAAAGTACAGTTGTGGGTCAAGAAGAAGGCCTGGGGTGGGTTTTGTGGCAGTGTGATTGGTAGAAATCTTATGTTTTTTTTAACGGTTTAGGTGCATGTTTTGTGATAAACTTTGGATTACAGAGCTAGTTAAGTGTAAGGGGGTCATATTGATGCATAAAATAATAATCAATTAAATAGAAATGTAGGTGAGAGTGAAAAATTTTGGTGTTGGTAATGAAATTAAATTAGACAGAGTGTCTGTCAAATAAATACCCTAACCTTTGACCTCCAAAATGAAGTCAGCTTATCCTTGAGTCTAAGGGTGCATTTGTGTCAAATTTGATGAAAATCCCTTAAGGTGTTCTTGAGTTACTGCGTTCATGGGCATGAGGTTGCGGTGACGTGTTTGACCTCCATGATCTGATCAGTTCATTCTGAGTCAGAGTGGACATTTGTCCAAAATTTGAAGAAAATCCCTAAAAGTTTTCTTGAGATATTGCATTCACAGTAATGGCCGTACATACAAACGTACAGATGGATGGACAGATAGACGGACAACCCGAAAACATGCTTCTGGCCCTGGCTATTGCCAGTGTGAAAGCATAAAAACAGGTGAAGTGCACATTTTTCATGCTGCTGCAGATATAGAGCCCAGAAGATTCAGAAGAGATGTGAATCATGTCTCTGTGATTTCAGTCTGGCTCAAGTGTCGCCTGTAGCTTTAATGTTTAATCACTGACTCGAGCTAGTCTGTCAGTCATCTCTGAACCTTTGTAAGTAATCACCACTGAACTCTGATCAAACAGAGAATGACCATAATTCCATCAAACACCACATCACTGATAGTAACCAGTCCTGCACCTCATACATTTGTAATCCACCTCTCTCCTCACATCCTGCCGGGAAGAATTTGCGTGATGAGGCTGTGATATCATTACGTCGAGGAGAGGAAAAAGGGGAAGCGAGCGTCTGGTGTACATTAAAACATTCACTGCCACCGTGTTCCTGTGCTGTGTTTCCAATTTGCTAAATGCATCAATCACTTCATCTGCTGCCCCTTTTCTCTCTGATATGAGGTTTTAGGGTTTTAGCAAGAGAAAGGTCAGTATGGAGAAGCTTTTTGAGCAATTATGTCACACAAATTGAATAAGCAAGCTTTGTTTGACAGACAAAAGATCTTGGATGTCTCTCTCTCTGGTTTTTACTTTTTCACCATAATGCTTTTAGTCACTGAAGGAGAATTTGACATCATTATGCATTTGATGATGAGTACAAACAGAAACTTAATGTATCTTCATGACTTTTCTAACTTTCTTGTCTTCTCTTTAGGTCGGGACATTCCTTTTGTAGCCGTCTATAAGACACAGCTTGAAGGAGAGAGTGAGACACAAGACAGAGAGAGTGAGTATTTCAACCAGCCTTGTAAATGCAAATTACAAATTAGCATTTACCGGCGCCTGAATTAAGTTAAAGACATTGTGTGACCTTGTGGCGCAGTGGCATGATGGCTGCATTGACAGTGACCTTGACAAGACGGGACAAAAGTGTTTCTATGACAGCGCAGAATGACGACCTGTGCACTGATTCACTGTTTGTCTACTAGCCAAGTCCTGCTGCATAATGGCAGTAATCACATTACTCCTCACAATAGATGTCCTCATTAAATTATGACCTGCCCAACGGCTATATCAGCATTCCATAATTTGATCATGACATTGTATCTGTGTGTGTGTGTGTTCTCCAGTCATCTGTTACCAATATGATGTCCCTGCCTTGACTTCTCTTGTTAAAAGAAGTCAGTTAGTGTTTTCACATAGATTTTTTTTGCTTCAGTTAAAGTTTTCCTCCATCAGCTCTGCAAGTTTTATCTCAGTTTGCTCAGACCTGGCAGCTGTCTGTGTTTTCCCCTTCTGGCTGGTGACTTTTGACAGTTTACACAAACAAATCCCCCACATACAGTGTTTGCTACATCTCCTCTCACTTCTGCAGACAATGCAGCAAGGGAGACAAGTTACAGCTGCTTCTTTCTTCATGACAACCTCTTGAGACGTAAAGTTTGTTTTAAGTAAATCCAGGCGACAATCCAGTGTTCAGCTGCAGTCGTCTGGTTCTCTGTTGATCTCTGGTTTGTATTTTGTTGAGGTTTGCACTAAAATTTTTTGAAGGGTGAGAGGCTCTTACATTGTGTGGAGCTGCTTTTTTCATTTTTTTCGGTGGGGAGGGGTTATAAATTTTAATGTAGAATTAATGCATTTATATTTTCAAAGCATTCAATCTTTCAAAAACAAATGCATTTTACTGTACCAGGATAAACTACTTTCTGTCAGAATTGCTAGTCTTAGGTTTATTCATTAGGGAAAAAAACTATAAGTCAGCACAATTACATTGAGGATTAATAGAATTTGTAATAAAATTTTAGTGTATAAACGCATGTTCATGTCCACGTTCAGCTTTATTATTAGTTTCTTTACCTCAGGAATTAAAAAAAAAACAAAAAAACAAAACGTGAATAAGACCATGTCAAAAGTTAGTAAGCGCATTTTGAATACAGTCTGTTTAATGGCAGATCTTCCTAATAGAAGTATGTTTGTGGTATTTAAATTCTTATTCACATGGGGATGAATCAAAATTATGATTTTTTCTGTTTCATAATTATGATTTGGACTCACTATCACTGTGTATGATTTACTCTGGCCGTGTTTCTGTTCACCCATTATGTTAAACTCGGTGAATGTTAATCTTGTGCTTTGCTGCAGGTTTTGCAGAAGTGCACAGACTGGAGAACAATGAGAACCTGAGACTGACCCTGGACTCCATGCAGATGCCAACAGTGGAGTACAAGGAGATCAACATGGACGACTACAGTATGTGTCATGTGTCACTGAATGAAACAAAGCACAGATGATGCTGCAAACCTCTGACCCGCGACCTTTAACACTAGAAAGGCCAGAATTCTTACATTCCTTCTAAAGGGGCCGTGAGTGGTCATTCTGACCACCAGATTCTAAAGTCTATTATCGCTCATGATAAAAAACCCAGTATAGAGATTAATGCATTTATTGTGTCAGGATATCTTTTTAAAAAAATGAAATGACACCTGAGAATTTGCCAAGGAGGAAGAGAAAACGCCCACTTTAATCGGAGACGGATCATCGCAATCCGCTCCCAGCTGATGCAGATGAGCTTTGCTCTGCTGCACTGCTCTGCCGCGCTGCTTTGAGAGACAAAAATTGCCTCTATAGATGGAATTCGCAGACGCGCTCGAGTTTTACTTTCGACGGAGACAATAGTTGCCAAGCAACCAAGATGCAGCTGCTACTGAACGAAAATGTATTAATTTAACTGCAGCAAAATCTGTGCTGTTATTTTAACCGCCTGTGGACGAGATAGGTAGAAACAATCACATTTTCTTTGCCTTTAGTGCAATTTGTATGAATAACATTTTAAATGAAAATACAGACATTTTTAGGAAAAGTCAGTGACCAGCAGCACTACAATTTTTAATTCAGCAAGTTACACGACATATAAATGTGATTTTGTGTAGCTGTCCTATCTTTTTGTAAGTTTTGCAACCTCCATTCCATCGACAAATATTTAAGATTTTAAAAATGTTACAGTTTGACTTTGTCTCAGCGAATGAATGAGTGAATTTTCTTATTGTGTTTTGGATAACAGTTGTTTGTCTGCATTGCAGCCTTGTCGATACAGATCCTCAAACCTGCCGGCTTTGTGGACACAGCACACTATCCACTGCTTCTGCTGGTGTATGTATGAGCGCATGTTTTACACTCCTTTGCATGTACAACATGTCACGCACATCCACTTAAACAAAGGAAAAAAAACCTCTGTCCATTAGCAGTGATGACTGTTATCCACAGTTCACTCAGAGTTATATGTTCGTAAATTCATGGACAGAGTCTTCATCTGGAATATTAATCTAAAAACCCCGCTGCTTTGTTATCTACTTGAGCTAGATAATAATTACACTGAGAAGGAGGAAACTTACCCTCCTGACCAGTCTGTTCTTTCATTAACTTTTCTTCCCTCAGGCCTTTCTTTCTCTTTTTCAGCTCCAATCTGAACCTTTCAGAATTTGATCCTTTGTGATTTGCCTGCATATCTCATAAAAAAACAACCATAATTACCTCATACACTGATGTTTTTTACTTCCCTTTAATAATAGTAATTTTATTATAGATACAATCAGTGTTATTCAGAAACCACATCTCATTAACATTTATATTAGTTTGGGCTCCAATAGAAGAAAAAATAAATAATTAAAACTTCCACTGAATCAATGCCCAACAGGACACAAGCTCTTAATTTAAATCCTAAAATACCTTTAAAAGCTTTGATTACACTTATCTGGTTGTCTGTGTGTGTGTGTCTGTGCAGCGATGGGACACCTGGTGGCCAGACAGTGGCAGAGCAGTTTCACATGGACTGGGCCACAGTGCTGGTGAGCAGCTTTGGTGCCATCGTTATGCGCTGCGACGGGCGAGGAAGCGGCTTCCAGGGCACCAACCTGCTGCATCGGATCCAAAAGAAACTGGGCGTGTACGAGGAGCAGGACCAGAAGGATGCGCTCAAGTATGTTACATTTCCATATTGTTCTGTTTAAATAATCTGACTCACTAGTAACAGACTGTGATAATAAGCCTGCCATTAGGTGATTATGCAGTTAATATTTCTCCTCCCCTTTTGTTATCTGTGCTTTACTATTGTCAGAATCCCATAACTATTCAATAAATATAAAGGCATTAAAAATCAAAATATGTCAGTCTTATCCATTTTGTTTTTTCTGTCTCTAACTGTGAAGAAATTTGAAATGTGGCTTTTAAAGTTGATGTTAAGTTACAATTACCAGTAGTTGTGGGGAGACAAGCAGAGATAGCAAAAGTACACACAGTCTTTACTTAAATAGAAGTACAGATACCTTTGCACAAGACTCTGGTAAAAGTAGAAGTAGTGACTCAACTTCTTTACCCAAGTCAAAGTAATAAAGTGCAGGTTCTGAAATGTATTCAAAGTATAAAAGTAAAAAGTAGAATCAGTAGGATTTTTTTGAGCTGTTCCTAAACGCACCAGAAAATAAGACAAATACCAACATTTTGGGTTTGTAAAGCGTCATGAGCATGGCAAAAAGGCAAAAGCATTCAAACTAACAAGCCTGTTTTACAAATATGAAGAGTAGAAAATACAAATATTTGTGTTCAAATGTAGGGAATAAAAGTAAAATGTTGTCAGAAAAGTAAATGCTAAAGTGAAGAACAGCTATCTGAAAAATCTGCCTACCTTAAAATGTACCTCCTAAAAACAAGCTATGTTTTTTTATTTTGCAGTTTTATTTTGAAAGAGCCCTACATTGACAAAACCAGAGTTGGAGCCTTTGGAAAGGTAAGAATAATTTTAGTGTGTGCACATGGGATTATGCACGCTGTTGTTGATGCAGCCTAACACTGCAGCGTGTTTAACACACAGGTGTATGGAGGCTATGTGACCAGCCTGTTGGTCAGCGGCGGGGATTCTCCCGTGAAGTGCGGTGCTGTCCTCTCACCCATCACTGACTTTGAGTTATATGGTAAGCTGTTTACTATCATGCAGTCCCTGCCGTATGTGGCGAACAATCACACAATCTGCAGAATCCAAGCACTGAAAAGTGAAAAGATGCATAGAAATTGCAAATCCAGCACCCTTACCCCTGCGGTGGGGTGTTCATTCAGTGACTGTCTGATATATATGTGTACAGTACTGTGTGTGCATGTGTGTGAGAGAAAAAGAATAGAGATGAGCTTGTTCACCTTGTCAGCGTGATGGCGCAGATACACTTAGAACCCAATCATATCAGCGCCAGGCAAAGCTAACGACCGCAGCCTCACCTCCACCACCAGAGGAATAAAATGTGTGAAATGTAGAAATGTGAAAAGGGAAGCAAGATCCGGTGCTCTTGTACCTGCACAGAGTCACTGGAAACTGCAAATTGAGGAGGAGCCGGGCGTTGCGGTGTGACTGATTTCCCATCTATTTGATTTCTCTCGCTTTGCCAGAGGGGTGAGAGACATGCCATGACACCGTATAAGTTTAGAATTGCAAATGAAGACACAACGGCTTCGAGACTAAAGAAAATGTAAATGGGTGAATATATTTAAATATGGAATAGGACCGAAAAAAAGAAAAGTGTACTTTTTACCTTCACCCTGACCAGAGCATACGACAGAATTCACACATTAATCTTGTTATTAAAAGGAGGTTTTGATTTGATTTTGACATCAAAGTCAAGTGTTAATTGTGATAATTGTGACCCTGTTTCCTCTGCAGCCTCTGCATTCTCAGAGAGATATCTTGGACTGCCTAAACCTGACCCCAGGGCATACACAGTAAGATTGATTGCATGTTTCAAATTCTATTTGTGTTCATTGCAACCTTGATTCCTTTTTGAAATAAGGAATGTATTGTAATCTCTCATTTGATCTTAAGTGTTTCCTCTTATTTGTCTTGTTTTTTTAAATTGCCAGATGGCAAATTTAGGACACAGAGCATCTCAGTTTATGGATAAGAAGTTTCTTATTATCCATCCAACAGCCGATGGTAGGACAAGGATATAATTTTTTAAAATCTGACAAAGCGAAAGTGTGCCCTGTTTCTGACATTTTGACTTTGTCTCTCTGTTCCCAGAAAAAGTCCATTTCCAACATACAGCGAAATTCATCACCCAGCTCATCAATGAAAAGGCCAACTACACCTTACAGGTATGTGTTTCTACTTTCACTCCTTTGTAATTACAGCGGCTGCTGATCCAATTTCTCTGCTCGTCCTTCTTCAGCTCTCCTCCAACCTGTGGGAGCTTTGTGATTCCGGCGGGATCCCACAGCAGGATGAGGATTAGCCCTCACAATGCCTTCATTCCACATAATGAGATTATGAGACCTTCTTGGGCATCCTGTATTAACACCAGGGCTAATCCAATTAAGACACAATGTACTGCAGCTGAATGTTCATTTGAGCTTATTAGTGACTCACAGGTTACAGTGCACACAGGAATTAACCTGGCATCTCATGGCTCTGACTGGCTTTAGGGTCAACCAATATAAGCATGTTAAATATCTCTGTTAAGATCATTGTCCAGATATTCGGTCACATTTGTTGCTAAATTGATCTGTCAATCCAAGAAAATTTATGATAAGATTTTACTTTCATTTTATTTTTACCTGAAGATGTCTTTGCATTTTCTTAACATCTTAGACTCAAACATGCTCTGGGCAAGCTAGACTTGGTACATCGCAAATTCAAAACACAATCACAGGCAGAAACATCTTTAGATTTCAGACTTTTCGATACAGAGAGTGGGAGCTTGAATTAGCACAACCAGTAACTCTGGGTGCTTTCACACCTGCCTCGTTTGTTCCGGACTTTCTGACTTTTTAGTTTGATCAGAACCAAAATCACAGGTGTGAACACTCCCCCGGACCATGGTCCAGACTATTGTTGGACCATACAAGCAAACCATGGTCCTCTTGGGACTCGGTCTGCTTTCAAGTGAACCACGGGTTGGTTCGCTTCAGGTGAGCACGTAGTCGGACTTTTTCTAGGACCTAATATAGGAAGCAAACCAAAACACAGTGCAAGGACCAAACCTTCTATCTAATGTAATGAAATGCGTTGTGAAAATACGTTTTTAAAGTTTTTTTTAAGTATTTTGAATACTAAAGTACTCCAGTACTTGAACTCAAGTAATAACTTGAATGAGCAACTTTCACTTGTATTGGAGTATAATTTGACCGGGACTATCTTTATTTTAAGTTAAAGCTGCAGTTTGTAACTTTTGCTAATGAGCTAACAAGCTAACATTAGCTGTAGATGAGACTCGTTGGGAAGCAACTCTGCTGCAGCCTTCCCTCCCTGTTTTTGCTCCAGCTGGCAATTTATTTTCTTTAGTTGTCGCTCTCTCTTTTAAGCACCATTTAAACCAAAATGAAACGGTCGCAGGGAAAGTTGCAGTGGAGTAAACTGGTCCATCTCAGCTCGAGCCAACTGAAGGTGTCGCTGTTTTTGGCAGAGATGAGTCAGAGTGTAAGGCACAAACAGCTTATCAGCTCGTACCGACGTCACCTGTCGCCAAGAAGTGCACATAGACAACCAATCAGGACAGAGGGTACAGAAAGCGTCACTGATTGGGCAAATAGAATAAGGAGCACTAGGATTTTTTTCAAATAGGACACAAAAAGTTGATTTATGTTAACATAAAGTTGCCAACTGCAGCTTATGAAGTTGTGTGCTATGTCCTCCACTACTCTGCCAGTCCAGGGAAATCTGCCATGAAAAGCAGCATCTTACTTATCTAAACCTTTTCTTTGTCTCTAAAGATCTACCCAGATGAAGGCCATTTTATTCACAGTGAAGCAACAAGGCAGCATCTCAGCCAGTCCCTGGTGAACTTCTTCGAGGAATGCTTCAGGCTACCGGAAATAGTATTTGAGGAGGCACTGGAGGAGGAGAGTGAAGATGAGGGTTAGCCTGGCCTCCTTAAGGCTCCTGTGCCCCAAATCCTTCCCACCCATATGTTTTGCCTCCTCTTACCACCATCCTGTCCCTGTGCTCAAGCACAACACTGGCATTCAGCTGTCCGCAATATGCAGCTCTCACCTGTTCTTGCTCAAGTTGATTCGGTTTGCATTTGGACTCCCCGTGTCCGCATGCTGAACCTGAGACTGCCTTTCCAGCAGACAACGATCTACTGTACTTCTACAACCATCCTCCCATCATCTGCCCCGAGTTCAAACCCAAAAAGGCCGCCCAGAGAGCCAATAAAGACTGACGAGCAGACGTGAGTTTTTGGAATATACTGATTGATTTAACAGGAAGCAGTCTCCTTTACAGCAGGACGGATCGGCTCCTCATCGCAGTGCTGAGAAAGCATCAGCTCTCACACAGACTCTCAAGCTGTGAGGAGAAGGAACACCTTATAGCACATAACTGGTGGGCTTGTATATTAATGAAAATCGGACGCCTGGTGAAAAACACTGGTTGTTCATAGCAGGTGTCTGGAATTGTGCGAATACAGGAAATGTTACTATTTTTAAAGTTGTGAAGAACTTTCATGTTGGACTGTGGTTGTGTCTGTTGTTCTTACAGTATGTAAAATAGCACACAAACATTCACTCAGCTATTACAGATATGTCTTCTTTTAGTATTTATGTTTTTGCCCTGATGTTGGTTTCATCTCGTTGCTTCATTTTAATGTATTTAAGTGACGCTGACTGAACTGTGTAGCTGGCAAAATGTTTAGAAGAAGAAAAAAAAAGCCATGGGTTTCTTGATGTTCGTTTGAGAGTTTTACTGTAACGTTTCAGTTTTATCAAAACTTTTTCAAAAAGTGAAAGCATTAACTTTTTTTTAGTCAATGTGCCTTACTTTGTCAGAAAACATCCTAATGTGGGACTGCATTAATGAACTACAACACGGCTAATTTTGTAAGAATAATTTTAGATTTTGGGAAATAAGCGTACTTGCTGTCTAGACAAGAGTGTGGTTCCTCTCATAATTGTCTGTTTGTTTTAGGTTTTAATATCATTAGTTGCTTCCCAGTAGAATTCCTTATAATTTTGTTGGAAGTATGCATGTTTTAGCATTCAAATACTATTTTCCAAAGGTCATCCAAAAATATTTTGTCACTGCATGATGATGTTGTTGCATAAAACCCTCAAGGTTGGTATTTTCAGTGATGTCACCGCTTTTTACTGAAGGTTTTGAGGGTGTTTCCTTTTGGAAAACCCAGAAAACAACACAAATGTAGTTGCTCTTCAAGTATGAAGCTACAGCTAGCAGCCAGTTAGCTTAGCTTATCTTAAAAACTGGAAGCAGGGAGGAACAGTTGCCTAATTCTGTTATTTCTCAGATACTGTAAGTGTGTTACAGGCTACTGTACCTCATTTAATCTGTACAGAAACCAAAGTCTGAAAACTACAAGTTGATGTTTTATGGGGTTATGATAATTCATTTCCAGGTGGTAACAAAGCCAGGCTAACTGTGTCTGCCATGCCTCTAGGGTTTGCACTGAGATTAGCTTTCTGTCCTGGATTAGCCTTCATATTTTTTAGAGTTGTTCCCATACTGATACCCTCATCGGAAAATGCCTCCGATACTGCCGAAAGTGAGTTAGCTTAGTTAGCTCTGACTGACATTACAGACCTAAAACCAATTCTTCATTGCTGCTCTAAAACAGAACAAAGAAAGTTGCACTGCACTTCCACTGGCAATTACTATTTTTAAGAGCAAGCCATAAAGAACTAGCAAAATGTTTGCATGTGGCAATAGCTTACACCAGAACGTCCCACCAGTAAAAAAGGTGATTTGTAAGGAATTAGATTTCCCTAGATTTTAGTTTTTAAGTTGCTGTTGCACTTGTTTGATAATATTTTACTGAAATCCTTTAAGTTTACTGAAGTATGATTACACCCTAAGTTTTACAGGAATTGTTATTATTTTATGCGCTGTTAGCAGATCGTACTTGGTATCGGCCGCTAACCAAGTATAGGTATCGGAATCAGTAACCAGAAGGACAAAATCATATCCGAACATCCCAACAGTTATTTGACAGGTATGACAGTGGTGTCAATCTTGTAACTCTTGTCAAGAAAGCAAAACGCATATTTCCCAAAATGGCAGCTATTGTTTTAAATTCATAGCTTGTAAAAAAACAACAAAAAAACCCAACCACAATAAAATATTTAAATAAATAATTATGAAAGCTAAGTACAACATCTACTTGATTAGGAAACTGAAGGGATTTGGAAGTTTCACAGGAAAAAAAAGGTAATTATTGTGACATTTGTTGGGAAATGTCATTTTTACATCAAGCAAAAATGTAAAAATTCTGCATGCTTTGTTGCTTTTAGGATGTTTAAGAATGGTAGGTAAAAAAAGATTAACCGTAAAGATACTACAAGGTTTGTTTATAAAAGTGTGGTGTCACTTTACACTTGGCTTAAAAATCGGTGAATAGATCTTTCAAGGTTGAAGGCAAGAAGCCATTAGGATTATTAGTGTTTTACCCCAAGAAATGATGCATTTGTATAACATGACATGGCCAACATGACGTTCAAATCGATAAATTATAGAGGCACAAGTTTAATTTTCCATTTTTTAATTTGAATGGCCATTTGTGTTTCATTTCAGTGCATGTTAGGAGGTTATTTGCAGCACTATCCCCCCATAGCTCAGCTCCACATGGTAATTTTGACATCTTGAATGTTCCTAACTGGACTGCATAAATTACATTTCCAGTAGTATTGTGATTGAGATCCCAGTCTCGTCAGCTTGATGTGTAAATGTTACTCAAATATCATTTTATTCTAAAAGAGAAAAAAGAAACTATTACCTGAGTGTTATTTGTGCATAAAGCATTTTGGAAGTTACATTTGACTATTCATTTCTGTTTCTCCTGCTGCTGTTCTTGAACTGAGTTAAAAGTGGACTTTGTAAATGCCAATGGCGACGTCGAACTTTGCCAGTGGTTGAGGACTTTTTCAAGACGCTCAACTTTGTTATCCAAAGCATATAAAGGAGATTAATGTCAGACTGTGGCATGAAGGTATATGTTAGAATAAAACAAAATAGATATTTTATCAGCCTTCAGTCCTTTTTGGCTCATCTGTTTTGTTGCTCTTGTGAATTTGAAAGCTATATTGATTTTTGGGCCAGTTCAGAGCAGAACTAAAAAACTGAACACTGACATGTTATTACTGTAAAAAGTTGTTACATGTGATCAAACAGCATATTTGCACATTTAGCAGAATCAAGGCAATGTTTGCATGAATTTAGAGCCATTTTTCTGATGAAATTCAAATTTAAATCCAATTATAAACTCAACAATAAATACTAAAAATATTATTCTGGTTCAAATGCTCCGCCATGTTTACAACCTCGCTGCCTAATGTCTGTTGGCTGTTGTCTGTTGTTTATTGGAGCTGCTTTGCTTAAAGGACGCCTGATGTAGCTAAAAACAGGGATAATAAGAACATGATTTGCAGGCCAGAAAACAAAACTAGGGACCCCTTTTATGTGACAGTAATTCAATGATATTTTTTCCATTAACGATGTGTCACACCCCTTTTCACACCTGGTATTAAAATGGGATCTGTATCCGAATTAGTTACCTAGATACCAAGTGAGCCAATCTTGCCTTTGCATTTACACCTGGTATTTTTTATTGCCTTCTTGTTATCACACTGAGATTGGATCTCTGTCCTCCAGCAAATGCTGCCTGTGATTGATCATCCGTTGTGGCAAATCAGCTGTAGGCTGTCCATACTGCAGATGTGTGCGGTCGCCAGAAATATTAATAGGCCTAGTCCTACTGTACAGACTAATTTTTCTTTTTCTCTGCAGAGAGAGGGGTCATGTGCAACGCTTTTCTGTCAGAAGCAAAAGGAAAAGACATCTGACACTGTTAGCAGGAATTGTATTTGCGATTTCTGAACAGCCCGAAAATTATTGGTAATTTTCGGGCTGTTCAGTTCAGATGTACCCGTCACAAGTCAAAGCGGGATGATGACATTGTGTGTGCAGATGTCTGCATGTTGTACGGATTGTGTTTACACCTACATAAGAAGGGGACATAAGTGTCCCCCGCTTACAACAAGTGCCCTTCTTAGACTTTTTCCCCCTGCCCTTCAAACAACCTGAGTCCACCAGTGGTAAATGGGGTGTTGGTTAAGTTTTAAAAAATCTGCTGGATTAGCAAATGAAAAACTCATAATTAAAATGCAGCTTAGAAAGTATATTTGATGTTGGTAAACATTCAGGTGTTCAAGTCAAAGGTCCTTAAACTGTCACTATGTAACTAACCAACTCTGTCACTGTAATTACATTTATTTACTCAGCTGTAAATCCAGCAACAGCTGGAGAGATTTGCAGATTATACAAATGAATGAGCAGCAAAGACAAACTCAAACATGTCAAGTTACCTGCAAACATTCATATGTCATGTGACTGAGACAGCCAATCAGCTGTTGAGAGGGGAAACAACCTGCAAGCTGACCTCAGGATAAATTAGAAAAAAATATTTGTCCTCAAAGATGCTGTGGGGCCCAGCAACAACAGGACTGTAGTTGTATATCAGTGCTTTCTCTTCTTCCTCCTCAGAATTAAACCTGTGTGTTCTTCCTGGCTGTTAGAAAAGAAAACAGTATTTTTTTCTGAATCATGCTCTGCTTAGTTGAGAGACCAAATATAATTTTGTGTTCATACCTTCACTGACAAGGAATTCAGCCATGTAGAAGGTGGTCTTGACTGTTGATGGAGAGTGCGGAATGTAGGAATTCTTCCACTCAAAGGCATTTTTCTGTGGATGCCACTGTGTTCCATAAATTGGGTAATCATACGCTGCAGAGAGGTAAGGGAAAAGAAATTGCTTATTTAAAAAAACAAACCAAAAACCCCCACCTCTTGTCAGTATGATTCTGCTGTGAACTTGTTCTTATAAAATCACGCTGCCATAAAAATGATGCAACCACCTTCCACTGTTGACACAAGCTGTTTTTTCATCTGTATTCATAGAGAGAACCTTGTAAAACTTCTTCAGCTCCTCATTGGTGTTATAAGTCTGAAAGAAACAGAAACAGCAGCATGTAGTGTAAGTGGGTGCACTGGAACTGAACTCTTTGTTCTTAGAGAAGCAACTGTGTCATGCCCCAGAGGGAAGAAGACGCTAATTTCTCCACAACCACTAAAGTTGTTGGACTGCAGCTGTGCTGCTGCTCTTGCACATCACTCCCCGTGCTGGTAATGTTGGGGACTGAAACTGGTTCTTATCTCAACAGTACTGAATAATGTACCAACACTGCCAAACTCCACACGTGAGAGTTTTCTGTCAGCAGCTGAGATGCCAGATCCTTCATATTGTCATGTGGAAAACCTTTAAACATCCTGCTTGCTTTGGCCTCTATAATTATGTCATACAATTATGATGATTATTGACACGCATTTCAAAACAAATATGTCAGTGTTTATGAAAAGATCAGTTACATCCTGTAACACATGACATGTCTGTGCTGTTAAAACTTGGACACATACACTAATCAAAATAAGGATCTCCTAGAATGTTGTGGAATGAACAATAGCACATTTCATACAACAGTGCCTCACACGATTCAATACTCGATACTCTTTCCTTACACATGTCCACTTGGTTTGTAACTTTCATCAAAGTTAGCTTAAATTAATATCGCAGTAGGCTAAATAACGTGTAAATAAACTTATCAATGATGGGCCTGTCATTTCTTATGGCGGAGGAATAACACAGTAAGCTGGAAATAAAAAAGCAGAACAATAAAAGAATAATTTTTCTAAAACAGAACAATAGGTTCAGCTGAGTGCTGCTGTAGTTGGCCGCTGGTTAAATCCTAATATTTCTTTTTCTTATCCCATTTAAAGTGCATGATGTTAATAATATGTTTGTCATTTTTTTAAGATAATCTTACAAATCCAGACTTTATTGTCTCGGACAACGGCTTTAATTTAAAAAAGGCCCTCTGTCTTTGCAACTCTTTAAGGTAGCTTAGCCATTAATTAGACGGTTTACAGACTGTCTCACCTTTTTCATTTATCAGTCTTAGGGTCTCTTGAAGAAACGTTTAGCCTATGAGAAGACAGGCCCTATCACTATCCTGAGCGTTAGTCATTTTTTTAAATTTTTGTGACCAATTGTTTTTATTTTAACAATTGCACACAAAAACCACAACTCAGTGAGCAACAAAACAATATATATTTACAAAATAAGAAAGAAATGTGGTAGGAAAAGTAGGATGCTATAGTACGAATTCAGGTACCAGATTATAAATTACAAACATGAAAACACAAGAGAACAAAGATAAAGATAAACAAATGATCATTTAGATGAACTCCAGTGTCTTCACAAAGCAAACAAGTGTTAAGCCATGTTGACAATCTGATTCGCTAGACATTATGTAATCCACTTATATACAAGGAGCTGCCAGTGCAGAATGAGTGAGACAGATGTGGATTCCTCAGTGGGTGAGTGAATAACTGAGTTCTGAACAGAAATGGTGGCTGAAGAAAACTTATTCAGGCTATATAAATGACAGGCTTACTCCAGGTTTGGTATTGTGTGAAGGAAACTGCACTGCAATTAAAAAAGCCCCCAAGGACACTGAGTGGTGATTTGCTCACAGATTAATAATGTATTCAATAGAGCAAAGAGTTTTCTGAGGCCCATAAGCATTAGACAAATAATCCTGGTTATAACAGTCAAATTTTACGGCCTTTTAGGCACCACAGACGTCTGCCAGACATTTCTGTTGAACTCCTCAGTGTATAGCCTAAATGTGTGTTTGCAGAAGGGCTTGACCTAAGTATTTCACTATTCAGATATTCATTTGTTGGGTAAGTATTTAATTTTCAAATGTGGAAGTATAAATGTTTTAATACTCTAATATATGAGCTATAGAGCATTCATTGTGTGTCTGCTGGTCCTAATTTTTATTGCAAGTAAAAATGTCTTCTGTCAAATGTTCATTAAAGTTTGTCAAAGTTCATCATGATCCATTCATGTCTTTCTCACAAAAATAGTTTTATTTGAAACAAAAGTTAAAATTTTCATTTTTCATTGACATCAAGAGAAATGTGAAGAATTATATCAAAATTCACGCAGAGTGCAGCTGACTACAGAAAACAAAGAAGGGAATCAGGTGTCCCACAGATAAGTTCAAATAATCAGAAACACACAATTATCCTGTTTCCTCTAAGTGTTCATAAAGTGGCACAGTCGCCACTGATTAGTCAGTTATTTGCATCAAGTACAAATCATGTTTCTGGCTCACATTTGACATCCTCCAACGCATTTTAGGAGAAGATTTTTCTTTATGAGAAGGCCCTTAAATATCGCAGCCTTACTGTTCAGAGAAAATAAAAAATCCAGCCAATTCCTTCAATTGCATATCAATATTTTTTCAATTAGAAAAGCAGGAGTTGATGCTGGTAAAGTGGCTCAGCGTGTTTTCATTCATTTAATTACTTAACAGCTTACGTGGGATCTTAAACTAGCATGTCTCAAAAAGAGTGAATAAAGTTGAAATACACATTGAGGAAGCCGGTGCAATCTTCCTTTTGAGGGTAGTGACTGATGAGATTGTCCAGAATGGTGGCTGTCAGCAGTGGGCTTATTAGTCACAGAATGTGCAGCCCAGAAAACCAAAACTACGAGTGTTTTTTGGTTTTTTTGACATGTCATTTGATCAATATTCTTCTATAAACAATGATTTATCAAATCTTTAAACTATCAGCTAGATAAACAAAACAGACATCTCATCATCAAAATGTGGCATAATGGCAATTGTGCATTTCACACTGCAGACAGCAAACATTCATTTGTTCAAGTCAAACTTCCTTTAACTGTCACAATGTTCACTGTCTGTAATATAATTCAATCAGTTGTAAATCCAGCAACAGCATCCACAAAGTCTGATCTGACATGTTTTAAATCCTCCTGTGTATCAACAATCATGTTGCATGTTTGTTTCCACTTTACTTTTAGGCTTATTTGTAAATCCAACAAATGAATGAGCAGCAAAGGCAAAATCAAACATGTTAGAATTATGCGCAAACACTGAAAAGTCATGTGACTGAGTCAGCCATTCAGCTGCTGAGAATGACAATCCCTCCGCAATCAAATCTCCGACTATATCAGAAATAATATTTTTGCTCAAAGCTGCTATTGGGCCCAGTGAAAACAGGATTGTAGTTGTATATCAGTGCTTTGTTCTCCTCCTCCTCACAATTAAATCTGTGTGTGTTCTTCCTGGCTGTAAGGAGAGAAAACAAAACATTTACAGATCACAAAGGCTCTATCATGTGGCTACTGCTCATTTAGTTAAGGAATAGAACATAGCTCTGTGTTCATACCTTCACTGACAAAGAATTCAGCCATGTAGAAGGTGGTCTTGACAGCTGATGGAGAGTGTGGAATGTAGGAATTCTTCCACTCAAAGGCATTTTTCTCTGGATGCCACTGTGTTCCATAAATTGGATAATCATACGCTGCAGAGAGGTAAGGGAAAAGAAAGTTCTAATGAAAACAAACAAACAACAGTTCCTATCAGTATGATTTTGCTGTGAACTTGTTCTCATAAAATCATGCTGCAATAAAAATGATGCAACCACCTTCCACTGTTGACACAAACTCTGTTTTTCCATCTGTATTCGTGGAGAGAACCTTGTAAAACTTCTTCAGCTCCTCATTGGTGTTATAAGTCTGAAAGAAACAGAAACAGCAGCATGTAGT
>JAQFJA010000013.1:4055507-4065851 GCA_029874485.1 Naso brachycentron | reverse complement strand
GTAAGTGGGTGCACTGGAACTGAACTCTTTGTTTTTAGAGAAGCAACTGCGTCATGCCCCAGAGGGAAGAAGGCTCATATTTCACCACAACCAGTAGTGGCACATTGTAGCAGTGCTCCTGCTCAAGCATTACACTTACTATGTGTGCAATATTACTGTCAGTGAAATGTTCTTATCGCAACACTAATGAATGACGTACCAATACTGCCAAACTCCACTTGTGAGAGTTTTCTGTCAGTGGCTGAGAGGCCAGATCCTTCAGAAGGTCAGGTGGGAAGCCTTGAAACATCCTGCTCGCTTTAGCTTCTGCACATGGGTCAAAACATTCTGATTATTAAGGAGAGACTTTTTAAAACAAAACTGCACATTTCATAAGATCTTTAAAGTGGTTCATGAAAAGAAGGTCAGTTATTCTAAAAAGTTTGACAATTCTTTGCTGCTAGAACTTGGACATAGAAACTGATAAAAATAAGAATCTCCTAAATTTTAGCATTAAAGTGCAGATAATATTGTATCTAGTGCAGATGACATTTTCATATGACAGTGCCCCACCACATATTTGACCATGTTCACATTACCTGAAAGCAAATGTGGCCTTTTTTAATCTCTTGAGCACATCTGTCAATATACTCACCATATTTAGATGCATAATTAAAGGAATATTTTGTTGATTTTTGCTGTGGCGTTGTATGAGGCACCTAGGTGGAGTCTCTGTCTTGCCTGCAGTGGATAACTGTCCGCTCGCCCTCTCTGGAGAAGCAGTGCGATGCAAACATTGACAATATCAAAACTTGACAAACCCACCCTGACATCACCCACTGGTTTCTGCTGAGCTGTTTTGAAGCCTGAGAACAATCGCAGCCAAAGGAAACAGCTGTCTGCAGACAATGTAATGTGCTACAGATTTGAAAGTGTATGTAAACATGTAAATGGACATATATGCTTTAGGTGGGTGGTCTTATTGGTGGCTAAAAGACTTGTTGCTGTTGGTCTCATTTACAGTAATATCATGCTCTGTTTCCTGCTGGTGCATCACAATGCTTCTCCATACAAAGCTGACAGTTATCTACTGCAGGTAAAACACTAACTAAGCTTAAGTGCATCACACAATCCCACAAGAAAGAATCCAAATGATCCCTCTAAGATCATAGGTCAAGGGCCGTCCACACCAAGAAAGATAACTGTAGCTGTAACTATAATAGTTATAAAAATAGCTCCAACCCAAGTGGATGGCAGCGTCCACACCACAACTATAAAGACGACAGTGGTGGATGATATCAGTGAGATCACTTTAGATCTGATGAACAATAAAAACACTGACAGTCAATCAAAATCATGACAACGTGTTGTTTCCCACTTATGCCACAAGAGGGAGCATGCCCCTAAGTAAGTGCATCTGTCAGCAGTAAACATGGCTGGACCTGGACAAAGGTATTACAGTGTTTATGTATTTTGGAGAATAGAAGCAAAGAAAGGAAATCATAATTCATGCTGAATCTTCATTTAAGTGTGCAACACATTATGTTTTTTTTTTTATTTGGGGATCCACATGTTTGGATCAAAAAGAATTCATTTATGAGCACCTCTTGACTTGGTTTGTACAGCAGGTGCATGTTGAATAAAACTATAGTTTAAGCAAATTGAGGTCATTCAAGAAACAATTTTTGATGGTCTAACATTACTTTAATCACTCAGTCTTGACTTACGTGGTATACAGCTAATTAAACACTTCTGTAGCTTAATATTAGGCTGCTAATCACACATTAAAAAACATCATTTTGGTGCTGATGGAGTCGCTAAAATGTGCTCTGTGCCGCTGTTCACAAAACATTATTGTTTATCAGGGTGGATGCTTGCATTGTTATCTTTATAGTTATAGTGCTTGGTGTGGATAATCCTTAACTTGGAAAATGTTAAAAAAAAGAAAAAAAAGTCACGCAATGTTTATGGTTTTTGTGAGGAGTCAGACGAATTTTGGTCAAGTTCTCATCATTTTAAAGCAAACAAATGCTACAATCAATGCAACAATCTTGAATTTTTACGAATGCACTGCTGATTGATCGTTGAAACTTCTCTCTCTGATAAGCAATCTGTAGAATATCTATTAAGAAAAGTCATACCACTGGTGAAGTTCAGAGGCAAAGCCACACCACTTGTGTTGGTGGATGACAGAAGTGCCTTTCCACTCGTCAGATAGGTCAGCTGCTCAAATCCAAGACAGGTCCCCCACACAGGAAAATAGTCGCCTCTCTTGTTTGCCTGAAACATCACAATTAGCATGCAGCATAATCCACTATCAACACCACCACAACAACAAAAAACTCAATATTTTTTGGATATTTTACCTCAATAGCCAGCTGATAAAAGATCTTTGCAGCCCTTTCATAACCAGATGAGACGATGCTGACACCTCCGCCGGGGTAAAGGATCCTGGTAATTCAGAAAAAACAGAGAATGAGTCACAATTAGCAAAGAAACAAAGCCACTAACAAAAAATCTGTTTTTGTTTGTCTGTTCTTACATTCAGAGGTGGTGATTCTACATGATATGACGGTGTAACTGATGCAAATGTTCAGCAAGTGCTTTTTACATATTTTCTTTGTACCTCTTGTTGCAATATCACCTGTTTATTTATTTAACCCATTAATTACTTTTTTATTGTACACAAGACTCACATTAGTTGCTCTTGGTACCTCAGTCGTGAATATGTAATGCAGTTATGTGAAGTTGCACGGGCAAAGTCCAAAGTTAAACTAAAGCATTCAGGCCTGTAACCAATTGTTACTTGTTTATTTCGGAAAAAAATGTACTTAAACATAACACGTTGGCTTTCATTGCTAGATGGTAACTATGTAGTATATTGTAAAAAAATGTACCCATTAATGGAGTTGAACAGTGTGTTGTACTCTTCTTCTGTCCGGTTAATCCTGCAGAAATGACAGTGCAGAGTGTAGCCTATATAAAGGGTGCTGAACATGATATAATGTGACTTTACTGCAGAAATGATCGTAATGAAGTTGGTTAAGTTAATGACTCACATGACAGGAACAACCCTTGCTCCTGCTGACTCCAGGTATTTAACATAAGAGGCAGCAATGTAAGCTGTTTGATTTGGTTTTGGGTAATGAACCTCTTGAGCCAAAACACCTTTAAAAACAAATAAAATGCAAACGAATAATGTCGGTGAACCAGCATGACTCGACACTCTGCCCTCAAACTAATACTAGTGACCACAAAAATATGGTTTGTAAATTAACTTGCATCAAAAGAGAGTTAGCTTAAATGTTACAGTGAATAACGTGTTAATAAACTTACCAATAATGGGCCTGTCATTTCTAATGGCGGAGGAGAAAAACGGCAAGCAGGAGATAAAAAAGCAAAACAACAACGAAGTCATTTTTCTAACAAGCAAAAACAAACATTACGTTAAAACAACTGACCGTCGCCACTCAACCGCCGGTCAAATTCAGTGTGTTACACCGAACTTCCGGGTCTCCCCCTTCAGAATAAGAGCATGAAATTAAATTTGAATGTACTTGCGGAGGTAATTGCTCCAAGTATTGTCTCAATCATTCAAATCTATTTTTTAGTCAATAAACCTTAACCTTTTTTCCTTTAATGCTCCAGCAGTAGGCTACACTGGGCTTTTTAAAAAGGCTGGTGTGTTGTGAGTTTAAAGAGTCTAAAGCATTTTTCTTTTGAAGTTCCAATCGGAAGCGGGATTTTTATTTTTATTTTTTTTTAATTTTGAGCTAAAGGGCCTAACTCCATCTCTGCACTGGAATTAGTCAAGAACCTGTTCATGACTTCTGCACGAGTATAAAAAGCAGAAATACTGTGAGGAACCAAATACATCCTCATAAAAAACAGGAAACAAAATAGGCTAAATAAGGCCTTCGAGTGAGACATTATAAACATTGATCAGCAATCATATGTCGATGTTTGAATACTTTTCATTTTAACGTTCAACCTTAAAACAGGAAGTCTGTCTATTGACATTGAATCACTAAGAGTTTCCACTGCAGTTAAAATCAGGCCTTTAGCAGCAGGTTTAAGTTCCCTTTTTTATTTTGACGATCATGCCTCAGCTCAAGATATCGCACCCGTCTGACTGCTGACTGTCAGGTGGTTCATGCCATAGACATAATATACGTATATTATGTCTATGGTTCATGCTCACACCAGCAGCAGCAGCTGCTTATCGTGTAACTGTAACTGGCTGATACCGTCCGCAGGCAAAACCGTGCGTGCGAGCCGGAATCCAGGCGAAATCAACATGAAAACGACCAGAGTAGTTACAGCAAGAGTAGCCTAGACGTCCCCGATTTCCGGGGACAGCCCCCGTTTTGGGTGGCATCTCCCCGGCGAAAGCTGTCCGCGGAAATGTCCCCGATTTTAACGTGGCTTAAAAAAGAGCGAAATACACGCGCGCAGCTGTGATTCGGGCTGTGCACAGACTCGTGCAGTACCATATTTGACCACAGTGCAAATTGTGGAGGCAGTGCGGCGCTGTTCGTTTTTTCGCTCGTTTATTCACGGAGAGAAGAGGAAGCAACCAACGTTATTTTTAAGGGCAGAAGAAAAACTAATGCATTCCGAATCGCATACTTTATCCTTTTACTACCAGTACATACCACGGCTGCCCTTTCTAAGTATGTACTGTTGCACACGGTATGCACACAATTTGGACATACTAATTGTTTTTTTTGCTTACTATATAGTTTAGTAGTATGCGATTTGGAGCGCAGTATAAGTCAGAGTTGAAGCGGACTGAAGAACTTCCTCGCTGACACAAACGTGTTTTGTCGTTAGCTGTTGCAATATTGTACAACGTGGCCGTGTTTTAGGGGGAGGGTTAGTGACAGAATAGAAATACGAGTGAAGGAGACAAGACGAAAAGTAGAAGAAAGTGAGTACGAAAAATTAATGGTGTAAACAAGGGAGGAGCATACGAGTGAGGTGAGACGGGAGAGGGGTAAAGAAAAGGAGAAGAAGAAGTTCAGATGATAAGACGAGCACGGAGAGGGAGGAGAGGAGCAGCCAAGAGTGTGAAGGTTCGTTTAAAGAAGCAGAGATGTCATTTAAATGATAAGATTTTTTTTTCTTCAATTACATTTATGGGCTCCCGTTACGCAGACCAAGATGACATGATGGTCCACTGCATATTTGCAAGTCGTCAAAATACACAAAACCGTGTTGTCCCCATTTTTTAAATGTCATAATGATAATATGTGATGACTTTTGTACACTGAACTGGAAATGTCCCTGGTTTTCATTTCAGAGATCTGGTCACCTTAGAGTAGTAGAGAGCCCAGTATGGAGCATCTTGAACACCTGGACAGAAATATAGCTGGTATCAATAGGCTATAAATAGACTCAGTCTAAAGAAGCTGACATCCAGAATTGCAGGTTGAGAGGAGCTTTAACTTTCACAGCACCCTCAATTGATTCTATCTTCCCATTAATAATAATAATAACAATAATTTTATTTCTGTAGCACCTTTTAAAAACAGAGTTTACAAAGTGCTTTGACAGTCAAGGCAATGCAGGATACTCATAGTCAAAAAAAAAGGACAAAACAATAGACATCAGAGCTGCAGGAGAGAAAAGGACGGCTAAATGAACAAAACATGAGACACCCAAATCCATCCAAATATACTAAAGGCTATACACAGACTGTAGGGTGTCAGTTGTTCTTAGCATTAAAAAAAAAAAAAAAAAAAAGCTTGGCTCAAAATGTTGGAAACGTTATTTTTACGTCCATCCTTACAGCAGCTCTGCCTTGTGGACTCTGCCTGTCCCATCAGGGAGGAGACTGCCTGTAGCTTGGCTGCATTTTCCTCTCCCGAGCAGGGAGCTTCTCGATTTCACACCAGGTATCCACATACTTGAAGAGAAGAGCACAGCGGTTGTTAATGAGTGCTGCTGTGTTTTAATAGCATCTCCTTAGACAGTAAATCTCCGCCTGTCACTCTTACACATTATGCAAGACTGGCAACACTGAAAACATGGCTAATAAACAAGGTGGCTCTGAAAAGTGTTCCTTCAGTCTTTCACCTCTGTAACAGTGATGTCCTCTTGGACAGGTGGCTGATGGGGGCAGTTGCCACAGGGGAAAGACTGACTGTCAGCTGCTGCAGCCGTCAGGAGGAGCACAAAGTGAAGACCTGCACATCAACGTTAGAGCAGTTAATATGCTTAAACTGGCTCCAGACTAACATTACACAGGTGATACATTTTGGATATTGCAAAACATGGTGTGATTGATAAAAATGTTTCTTTTACCTGAAATGGCTTCATCTCATCACAGATGCACAAATAGCATACAAGCATTTGAACTGTGAGGTGTAAACAAATGAAATGAAATAAAATAATTTAAATAAATAAATAAATAAATAACTGAGAAAGAAAGTTACCTGCGAGCCCGTTACAGGTGAACTTTTTCCTTCACCCGCCTCTGCTTCTATTTCTCAAGAAAACTGATGTGAGCGCCTCAAATTAAGAAGAATTTGTGGATAAGTTTGGACAAAGGTACATCAGTTGTGTACGCCAGTTACGTAAATTGCGCGGAAAGACTTCCGAAGACTTCGCGAAGTTTCACGTGTAAATTACCGTGGTTGCCTGGTTACCAAAATCGTACTACTTAGTAGGCCACTCTGCAGCAGATTAAGCTGCGTTGTTTGAAGTTCGTAATGAAAAGTGTAGGCGACTCACCTGTTCTTCTGATTAAGCCGATTTATTTTATTATTAATGAAAAAGTGAAGTTGCTGACGTTAATTAATGTAACGTTATATGTGGCTGCCTGGTAGTTTTATTTCCTGTTGTGACCGCCGATGCATTTGTACGTTACTATATGATTTTTTTGTTTGTTTGTTTGTATTTTTGGTTTGTTCATTTACACTGTTTAAGGTCGCTAATGTACGTCACCCAGTGTCCAGTCCTGATTCTGCTTGCATTAAATTCATGTATGAAAAACCTGGTAAACACAGAGCAGTCCACTGAGTTTAAGTCAGCTGATTTCTTGTAAAGGTGGGAGGAGCAACAGAACAACAGGGCGGGAACCTGAAAGTGAAAGTACAGTTGGTTTGTCAGTTGAAAGTCAGACTCCATTTTAAGTGGACGTGGTAGAGGAAAAATGTCCGATGGCTGAGGAAAGGTGAGTGTTAGTTGTTAATTCAACTTTTCTCTCCCCCATGATTTCAAAGTGTGATATGTTTGAACTCTGGTCGATGTGTGTGCCTCCACTGGCTGCGGCTGCGGGGCGTGTATCTGACTTCTCCGTCGCAGCTCTGGTGATCGGAGCCCTCAGCAGCAGATACGCAAGGCCTGTATTTCAACAGGAGGGGCACAACGCTTTAAAAAACAAACAAACTTTATTTTAAAACAACGTAGGCTACAAACAGTCAGTCATACGAGTACAGGAAAGAAACAGAAATAACATAAAGCGGTGGCAGAGATATATATCAAACAAAAGAAAAATTAGTGGCAGACTTCTTGAAACTGTACTTGCTCAGAAGACAAACGCAGCATTCAGCACAGAGTAGATTCAGGAAGTCGGCCATTTTGCAGCACAGAACATCCAAGTTCAGAGTAACACTTCATGTTGACGTCAGTTCATTGTTTCAGTGGTTAATTTTCTCCTCGGTGTGACAGCATGTGGGTCGGGCTGTTATTGGGAGATGTCCACATGGTGAGCTGCAGTTACGAGTAAACCTCCTAATTATCAACAACATCTGATCCTTCTTTTAGAGAACATGCCATAGTTTTGGATGGAAGCTGGTGGGAAACATTTACATTATTACAGCTTACTGACGTTCATCCTTCCTGCTCCCCTCCAGGATGAAATTTCATTCAATGTCCATTACATTAAAAATATCTTATTTCTCAGCTTTTATCCCCACTAAATGTCACATAAAACAAGCACTTCAAATGCAGGCAACTTCTAAGGCAACATGTGAACTAAAAACAAAGTAGATACCGTATAGGGAGCTACAGGCTCCTCTATTTTGTCCATACGAGCATTCCCAGACCAGATAATATAAGTCCTAATGCAAAAATGACACAAGAGCTATCATACAAAGTGAACTACTAAATAGAAAAGACGGAAACATCTACACGCAGAAACAAAACTGAAGCCAAAATAAAAAGAGAATCCACAGCTCCCTCTGTTTGCTCTGGAAGCAAGTCGTGTTTTTATTGTTTTTTTTTCTGAAAGAGCATGAGGAGCAGATCATTACGCTGCATCCACAACAACTAAAAGAGAAATTTTTGGTGCCATCTTCCTCTCAGTGTCTGTGTCAGCTGTCAATCACATCGAAAAACTGTAATTTAATGCAAGAAATAGAACAAACTTTAAATGTCCTCATTATCGACAGCAGCAGCAGTTTGTGTAATTAGAGCTTCTTAAATGTGTTTGATGAGAGAATATATGAGGATTGATGTGACGTGATTAAAAACATGTTGGTGTTTGCAGAGTTCAGTCACACAGACAGAGAGCAGAGTCTCCAGTGTCCAGCTGTCTGTCCATGAAGAGTGACTGGTCCAAAGAGGGTCCTCCAGTCTTCAGAAATGGACCTGGACCCTCAGACACAAAGTAAGAGAGTGTTTTTACTGTAAACTGACCTGATGAAGATGATGCATTGAGGATGAAAATGCTCGGCTGAAAGATTCATTAGAACTATTAGAACAGGAACTGCTTCTAACTCATTTATGAGTCATTTTTAGTGAGTTCTTTCAGTGTTGAGTTTACTCTACATTAAAAGGTCCACTAGAATGTGATTACATAATAAAATTTGTGAAGTAAAAGCCCAGTTATCACTGTGCGACAGTATGTTACTGTGTGGAAGGGTAAACTCTGACCTGACTTGCATTTCCCTTGACCATATTGTAAGGACCCTGAAAGATACAGTGCCTTGGCCCTTAGCCAACCCTTTGTGTGACGGGTCAGCGTGGTCATCTGCAGTCTGGGTGACCTGGGTTCAAGGCTCACTCCCTCCTCCTTTGCTACATCTGGATGGCAAAAGTCACGTCACCTTCGTAAACCAATCATACCTGACAAAATTATCCCAACTCAGTTTTTCACTTAACACATTTTTCTTACAAAAAAAACTTAATTGACAGAGATTTAGTAAATTATGTTGCTTAATATGTAGGCCTAATGTAGCTGTAATAAAAATCCAAACTGTTATGTAGCTTAGTTAAATAAAACAAAATTAGACTTGTACATGATTAAGGATTTACTGAAACGTAGTAATAGGCACAGTGCATACAGAGGCTCTGAGGCAGAGGCTTTGTCCGGTCTTATTGGTACACTCAGACAAACTAATGTAGTAGCTACAATTCTAGATTTTATCTGAGATTTATTTCTCTTAAAATAAATTGTATCATGTTTGAAAATGCTACAGAAACATTACGGCTGGTGTTGAATCTGTAAAAAGCCTCACGGATCGTCAGTTCATCGGTTAATTATCTCTGCGATGCGACAGCGTAACGGTCAGGCTGCTGCTGGGAGACAAGTGGCTGGTCTGACCCGGTGAACTGCAGCTACAAGTCTGAGAGCTTCACGACAGATTTATAAACAAGTGTTACATGGAAAAACTGATTACATATTTGGAATATATATGGTGACGTTGTCCCCAAGGAAAAAAAAAGTGTGTATATATATAAAACTTACTGGAGTGATGTAGTAACAGTCCCACAACGACACTTAAAAGCAGCTTTTTGCCTGCATGCAGTCAAAGGACTGCAGTGTGTCCAGCTCCACCTTCTTGGTACCGGATCAGTGAGCTTGGTACCCCAACGAAAGGTTGCCCAAAAGTAGGACGGTATGGATCTGTAATTTGTTTACCCCTTTAACTTTTGACAGTCAAAATGTGAACAATTGCGTGCTGTCTCGCTCAGTGGAAAGAGAAATCATTGGTGCCATCTCCTCTTAAGCCCCTTTGTCACTGAGTGCTACAGTTCAGTTTGGTACGGTACTCTTTTGTGTGTGTGTGTGTGTGTGTGTGTGTGTGTGTGTGTGTGTGTGTGTTTTCACTGTCAAAAGGATACCAAATAACCATACTGTGCCGTACCTATTTTGGTCACCCTTTTGTTGAGGTATTAAGTGGTCCCAAAGAGTCCCAACAGGATGGAGCTACAGACACTTAAGTCCGTTGACTGTAAGCAATAATAAAGTATTGTAAGAATAAAGTGTGATATTTTTGAACTCTGGTCGATGTGTGTGCCTCCACTGGCTGCGGCTGCGGGGCGTGTATCTGACTTCTCTGTCGCAGCTCTGGTGATCGGAGCCCTCAGCAGCAGATACGCAAGGCCTGTATTTCAACAGGAGGGGCACAACGCTTT